>JAQMYL010045515.1:0-11790 GCA_030014365.1 Clarias pachynema
GACTTATAAACACAGTATTATCAGCTGGAGAGGACCTGAGCTTCACAACAAGCATTTCTACATCAAACTATCACTGACACTTTCTAAGAAATGACTCTGATACTCTAAGAAACTCATTTCTGTGCTGTAAGTGAGGATGAATCAGTTTCTACAGCAACCTTTAATCTCCCCTTTAAACGAACCCTGATGACGTCACACGCTTAGGGAACACAATGGAGCCTGGAATAAACGACTTCAACAAACATCTCCTCGCAGTTAATGTTCAGATACTGACACTAACTAACTAACCAGTAATCTACACTTACTGACTTTATAACTCCAGCTTTATTTACACAGCCGTATAAAATCTAAACATTTGGTGCACAGACTAATAAACACATCGACTAAACCGGATAATGCGCTGAACTTTATCGCGGTAAAGTTCGTTTGCTGTTCGATGTTCGTTTGATATTCAGCTTTTGCCGCCCCTCTACATGCAACATGAAGGTTTGGAACGAGTCATGTTCATGCAGTGACATGCAGCTGGGATAGAGAGAGGCATATCACATGAGGAATTATGGGGGAAAGTGCAAAATATTTAAAATTACACGAAATGAATATAACTGTAAATAGAGGGGTTTGGGAAAAAATCAAACATGCATTCAAAGAAAAAAAAAATCCACCAGATGTAAGGGATGAGTCCTTGTATGTGTATTCATTACCATTATTACGAAATTCCAAACTGTAAAAAGCATTCATGTCCTCCAGGGTCGGAAACTGAAAATCGATTCCAATTCTGGAAGCAAATATTTGTGGTAAAATTAAAATGTAGATTTTTGCGCCTCTTTTTTCTTTTTCATCTGCAAGGATTTAAACTGGCGACCTGCCTGGACCTGCTGTGTTAATCTAATCCAGACTTAAACTGCCTTTTCATCCACATAGTATATTAAAATCCTAACCTACTGTATCACTATTTCGGTGTAACAAATAGGGATTCTCAAATTGATCATTTAAGCATTAAAAAATATTAAGAATTTTGTCCATTTTAATACTATCAGTTTAACAGTTTAAAAAGTCTTTTTCTCTCAAGCTTTTTTAAGCTTACTGCATAGTGAAAGAAGAAAATGCTATACAGTACATGGGCGCATGTCGACGCCTGCAACCACACCTGCCTATTTTGCTGAGCCAGCACCTGCTTCCCCTTCACTTAGTTAACTGAAGTATTAAACTCAATACAATATTGGATAAATAATGAGTCTTTCAAATTCTGAATGATTTATAGCTTAGAAAGCACATAAAGAGCACTCCCCTTAAAATCACTGGAAAGCTGTTCTTCATCTTAGTTCATCTCAATCTCACAAGGTTAATTTAAAGTAATCAAAGGAGCTTTACACTCTGCAGATAATGTCTTACTTACATCATGTCTACACTGTTTGTTATAATGAGAGGATTTGCATGCAGAAGAATTCTTAATTACAACTTCTAAACTAGGATTCTACTTGTGCCATATGACTGCTGAACTACCTGACCACAATTCGTTTAGGCATTGATAGTGTTGCCACATAAGTGCTTAATTAATTAAGGTAGAACATCGCATCTCAAAATTCTGGCATGAAGCACGATTTCTGTCATAGAGTTATGGTCCATGAGCTAATTAACATTAAAATGAAAGTTCATCCAAAATGAAATTAAAATTTCAAAATGAAATTTGTCATCATTTATTTAACCTTGAGTTCTTTTAAATGTGTAAAAAAAAAAAAAAAAAAATTTTTAAGTGTCTTTTGGTGAAGTCTTAATGAAAATGTGTAATCAAACAGTTGATGAGTTTCTACTGACTTCCATTGTACTGTGGAAGTCATTGTGGACCTTCATTTTTTTCAGAATATCTTCAAGTTTAAAACAAGAAAGAATCTTCTACATGTTTGAAGCAACATGAGGGTGAGATGTGAAAGAATTTTCATTTTTGGGTGAACTATCCCTTCAATAAAATAAAACCCTTTAAAAAAAATTTTTAAACATTAGACCCTTTTTTGTTGTACACCGCGTGGAAATATGAATGACGTGTGGAAACAGGCTGATTACACCAAAGTTTAGTGATGGTCAAGAACTTAATGGTATCTTGATTCTGAAAGATTTCAAGTTAAAGGCCTTAAATGTAAGACCATCAAGACCACTTCACCAGGTAAGAATAATGTGCGTTGCAAAATAAAACAAGACTTTACGTGTCTGAAAAATGCATGTTCATTGAAATTGAAGTTATGTCCTTTTTGTTATACTTTTTCCTAGGCTGAAATAGATTTGGATGAAAGCTGCTTTGAGGTTGACCAGACGTGAGCTTGCAGTTGCAGTTGCATCTACATTTCTTACAAATAAGTGTTATAGTAATGGATCAAACATTAAAAAGAGCAAAATATGTTGTGATCTTTTATAGCATTGCCTTAACAGAGGACATTCCAGTCAAGCAAATCTTGAAAGAACTTTCGGAAAAAATCAGTTGGAACCAAACACCAAGTTTAATCTAAACCGTGCAGCTGTATTGGATGTTGCAATCTGTGGATTTACAAGCGTCTCATACAGTACAACCCTAATAACAGAATGGTCATTAGGTTTTCTGATGACAAAGGCAGGTATGAAGGATCCATTGATTTGGGAGGTCTTAGGAGGAAATTTTTACGCCCTCTCCTGGAAGCACTGCTTGCATAGTATTTAGATGATACTATAATTATATTGCAAAAATATAATTTTATATATATAATTGCAATATTAATTGCAATATCATAAAATAATAAATTTAATAAATGTAATATCTACATTAATTTAATAAAATGCTATGTGAATATCCAATGTTTCTGCCATGGTACCATAGTTCTTGTTAATGTTGGATGATTTGTGGACTGAAAAGCTTTCTGACTGGATCATCGTCCAACACAATGTTCTTGTTTAGTTTAGAATGTCAGTGCTGCTTCATCAGGTTTAAAGACAGTTTAAATGACATTTGAGGTTTGTATCTGAGAACTTTGCATTTGTCATTGGTCTGCTTGGCATGGGGTTCAAACAAGTAGTGCTTATCTTGCTTTTGGCACAATTGCTTATTAATGTTGTTTGCATAGAGACAGGAATCAAGCCTGTCCGGGAATCGAACCCGGACCCTGGAGGTGCAAGGCGACAGTGCTAACCTCCGCATCACCGTGCCGCCTGTATCAATACCCGGCCCTAATTTATAAGTTTGGTTTTCTCAAGGATGTATATATTGTAGTATTTGATTTAATATTATGATTTTCCTTGAAATGTAAAAATGACTTGACATTGTTCCTAATTTAAATACATATTCCATATGTTCTTCTATTTTCTATCTGTACAGGAGTCCAAAAAGTGTGAAGCCCCTGAATGGCGCAGTGGGTAGGTGTTAAGTGTTCGGTGATGCTGTAGCCTCTCAGATCCAAGGGCCTAGAGAGAGCTGTTTGGCCGAGCTCTCTCAGCGGGGTGGGATGGGAGGCACTTAGCCTCTTTGAAAGTCTAGGTAACCAAAACTCAAAATCCAAAAAAGTCATACAGGCATAAGATGAATTTAAATTACTCAAGAAGCTTCATCCAGTATAAGCAGCTCAAGGTCAAATTTGCATTTGTAATCCGCGAGAATCAATGAAGTTTGCTTGTTATGTATCAAGCAAATGATTAATTTTACAATGACTTTATAACCTTTTGGATCTTCTATGTATTAGTTATCTGGCTATTCAATGAAGGAACAGATTCCTTTCGGGGTTCATTCCATCCTCTAGATCCAGCACCAGGGGTTTCATCATCAGGACCAGGCTCTGCACAGGAAAAACAGGTGAATGGTAAGGTTTGAGAAGGGAAACGTGAAAGGTGGCATGAATTATATATGTGCAGGGTAAACTTAACTTGTATGTGACAGGGTTGATCTGTGAGATGATTTTCAAAGACCCATTGACTCAGCTTTCTGCAGAGCAGTTGAAGACGGATGTCGCATGTGGAGAGCCAAACCCTTTGTCCTGGTTGGAAGGTAGGAGTGTTTGCCCTCCTCACGTCAGCAGTGATGCGTTGTCTTCTAACTGCTCTCTGTAGATGTTGATGAGCTGTGTCCCAAACCCTCTCCTGGAACCATTGTGTTACCGCCGGTACTTCTGACGGTTCTCCATTCCAGGGAAACAGTGGAGGTTGGTAACCGAGTATGCACTGAAACGGAGTGAGACCATGGAGGGTTGACAGAGGGAGTTTTGTTCGTACTCGGCCCAGGCAATGAACTGGTTCCAGGAGTGTTGATGATCATGACAGAAGGTATGGAGATATCTGCCTATCTCCTGGATTTTACGTTCAGTCTGACCATTACTTTGTGGATGGTATACCCAGGAGATGAAAAAAGCCTTTCCAGAACCTTGACACGAACTGAGGACCCCTGTCCAAAACGATGTCCTCTGGGATTCCGAAAATCCGAAAGACCTGGTTGAAGATGGTCTCTGCTGTTTCCTTGGCAGAGGGGGGACCTCTTAAGGGGAACCAGATGACAGGACATTGAAAAACGGTCCACGATCACCAGTATGCAGGTGTTGCCCCCGGAAAACGGTAGATCAGTCACAAAGTCTACCCCCAGGTGTGACCAGGGATGCCAGGGAATCGGTAGGGGTAGCAGTTTTCCTGAGAGTAAGTGCCTGGGGGCTTTCATCATGGCACACTCCCGGCATCCCCTCACGTACCTTCTGACATGTTCAGCCATGTTGGGCCACCAGAAGCGTTCTTCTAGCTGTGAGAGGGTTTGATTGGCCCCGGGGTGACCAGTGCCCAACGACGTGTGGATTTGGTGAATGAGTGAGTCACACTGAATGGTGGGAACGTAGGTTCGGTTAGGTGGACATTCAGGTGGAGAGGGCTCAGAGACAGTGGCTTGGTGGATTTCATCATCCAGTCCCCACAGGATGGGAGAAACAAATAAGGTTGGAGGTAGAATGTTTTTGGGGGGTTCCATGTTCTCGTCTGGCTCGTGAAGGTGAGAAAAAGTGTCTGCTTTGGTATTATTTGTTTCTGGTTGATAGGAGATAGTGAAGTGGAATCTCGTGAAAAATAAAGCCGACCGGGCTTGTCGTGGGTTCAGACGCTTGGCTTCGAGGAGGTACTCCAAGTTTCTATGGTCAGTAAGAACAATAAAAGGATGTAACGCCCCCTCCAACCAGTATTTCCATTCTTCCAGAGCCAATTTTATGGCAAGAAGTTCTCGGTTTCCAATGTCGTAGTTCCTCTTGGCCTGAGACATCTTCCGAGAAAAGAAGGCACGTTGAAGATACTTTAAGGTTTTCCCCTGCTGCTGCGGCAGTACAGCACCAACTCCAGATTGTGATGCATCCACTTCCACCAGGAAAGGTTTGTTGGGGTCTGGGAAAATGAGTATTGAAGTGAATGCTCCGGGAGTAGATGAGGATATCCTCGATGTAGACCAGCACAAACCGATTCAGATACTCCCGGAACACCTAATTTATATAACCCTAGAAGACGGAGGGGGAATTGACCAATCCGTATGGCATGATGAGGTATTCATACTGTAGTGCCCTGTTGTCACTAATATCACCCGTACATCCAAGTCTGGTGAACTTTTTAAACTAAAATCCCTTTCATTTACACTAAGAATCATGTATCACATATGTAGGTGGAGTTTGTGTGTCTCATACTGTAGGTGTGTGGGCACGGAGAGTTTATGTGTGTTTGTGCGTGCATCTCATAGGTGTATGTGCACGTCTCATGGGTGTGTGTGCACGATGAGTTTGTGTGTGTGTGCGTCTCATAGGTGTGTGCACGCATTTCATATGTATTTGTTTAAGCACTTAGTAGTATATACAGTATATATACTGTATATGTGACTGTTTCAAATATGTGTATCCAAGTGTTTTATGTGCATGCGCATGAGTGCCTTATACAAACCCTGAGGGTACCCACTCACACACAAACTTCGAGTGAAGATGAAAAGAGAAATTTTAAAGGAAAGCAAAAGAAAAATAAAACGGAAGACTAAGCTTTAAAGTAAAACAAAACCAAACAAAGAAAAACACTGAAACAAAACAGCAGCGTCTTCCAATAATTATTCCCATGTAGCACCGTCATGGGACGCCACAAACATAGCGACGCCTCTAACCATTGCGATGTGCTGAATCAGTCTCACTTGACGCTTAGACTGCATAGGAGCAACCTCGGCCAGGTGCCAGCCACAAGGCTTCTTGGGTAGGCCATCCTGGATGACGACTAAATGTGAATGAAAACGAGGCAGCAAGGCTTGTGACACTAAACCACCTTACCAACCACTTTATATAGTCCTCCACTGTCCCATAATAGGACAAGGAATGAGCAACCAGCCAACCAAATGCAAGTATAAATTTCGCTTGTCCTGCCACTCACTCACTCACTTACTCACTCATCTTTTACACCGCTTAATCCTGTATTCAGGGTCACAGAGACCTGGGGCCTATCCTAGGAGGCTTAGGGTACGAGGCAGGGTACACCCTGGACAGGGTGCCAATCCATTGCAGGGCACACACACATACACACACACACACTACGGGCAATTTGGGAATGCCAATCAACCTAAATTACATGTCTTTGGCCAGGCACGGCAAGTTTATTTGTATAGCACATTTCATACACAATGGTAATTCAAAGTGCTTTATATCAAAGAGAAAAAATAGAAGAAATAGAAAATAATAGCACTAAAACTTTAAAAATCATTTAAATTTGATCTAAAATGAAAAATAAAAAGTTTGTAGTAGCACTTTTAAAAACTACTTAAAATTTGATTTAGAATCAAATAAAACAGTTGAAAATATAAGAAACAGCAGACTTTGGAAGGAAACCCACCAAGCACGGGGGAACATGCACACTCCATGCACACAGAGACAGGAATCGAGCCTGGCCGGTAATCAAACCCTGGAGGTGCAAGGCGACAGTGCTAACCACTACACCACCGTGCCGCCTTGTCCAGCCACACTTTGATTAATTTTTTTCTCCTTTCCATCAGATATGTAGACATGAATGCATCAAGAACACAATCAACATACTGTAACATTTACCAAATCGATGCTTTATTCGGAAGTTTACTTCTGGTGGAGTGGTCTGGCGTGTCAAGTGCAGATGTTTTTGTGTTTAAAGTCATGTGACTGACATTATATTGTCAGTATCAGCTTTGAGAAAGAAAACGAACAAACTAACTACTGTAAGACCCTAACAAGGACTGTAATCAGACACCTGAGCAGTCCATGCATGGTATGTAGAAAGCATTTTGTTTGTTGAGTCTTGTTGAGGGTTGCCACAGACCATTTGTATCCATTTAACTCTGTCTACCACATCGTCCTTTGCCTGCCTGGCAGCTCCATCACTAACATTCTCCTCCCAATATACCTCTCATCCCTCCTCTGCACATGTCCAAACCACCTTAATTTGGCCTCTCTAACTTTTCCCCCCAACCACCTGACTTATAATATACTAATTTAGTTTACTGAGTGTTATAGAAAAAAATATACCTTACACACAATGCAGTTTATTCACCATCTGATATCACTGCAGTGGGTTTTTAACATTGCATGATCCCTGCCTAAAGAGAGCGATGCAGCATCACTTTAGTTCTTTAGTCTGTGCAGGTTTCTCATCTCCCTATCTGGACACTCTGCTCAAACAAATCACCTTCAAAGTTTTATGTTGATACCACTGTAAATGTCATTAAAAAAAAAAAAAGTAAAAAAAAGTCAACTCTGAATTTCATTATAACATGCAGCCGTATCTGAAAGCACTGGAACAGCATGGCTACTTCTTTGCCTTTGCTATACACTGATGGCATTTGGGGCAGCATGGTGATATAATGGTTTCCACTGTGGTCTCCAAGGTTGGGGTTCGATTCTCACCTCACATCTATGCTCATGGAGTTTGAATGTCCTCCTTGTGCTCATGGAGTTTCCTCCAGGTACTTCAGTTTCCTCCTACAATCCAAAGTAATGCAGGTTGGGCTAATTAGTGTTAGTTTAGAAGTGTTAGCAAGTTTAGTATATTGGGGACAGCAATGACATGTCCCATTAACTGTGGGGCTTTTTATAGAAAGAGATGAGAAAGTTTACCTAAAGAATGTCCCATTAGTGTAATTTAACACAGAGGAGTTATGACTTGAGATACCACAAGATACAGAAACAGTTTAAAGTCGGTCAGTAAAAATAGCCATGGGATCATTTTTAAGTGTTATTAAAAAGCGCATGAATTCTTTTTTAATTTTTTATAATCTAGTTATTTTAACCCTTGTAAACTCTTTTACCAGTGGCGGCCTGTGTGGTTGTGAAGCCTTGGCGAGATCATGTAAACTGGGCCCACTGGTGTAATAGTGTATGTCATTTCAGCGTCTACAATTTGCTTGAATTATTAATGCTAAAAGGAATCTCAGACATAAACACATTTGTTTTTCTCAACCTACAGTATTTGTTTAATATTTAATTCTAAAAAGAATTGTCATATTAAAATATCACACACCTATACACACAAACCATCCGTATGAACAAACTGTACCACAGTAAAACTGTGACTGCAACAATGATGAGAAACCATGGGCTCTCCGTCTCCGAATCTGATTTACATTTCTGTAGATGTTTTTCTTTCTTTACAAGATGGACTAGTTGCCACCTGAGCTGCTTGCTGTACAGTTATATCTCCCGCTGCTGTCAGCTAGCATCCAGGCAGCATAGCAACACCCAATAAAAGAGAGAACTCACACTCACAAGCGCGCACGCAAAGACATGCACATTTAGGTTCACTCTTTAATTCATCAACTGTAAATACTTCTATCTTGTACAAACATGAGGCAAAACACAAATCAGTTAAATCCATATTACCATAAAGATTAAAATATTCTCCCTGTAGGCGGTGTTATGCAAATTAGTATGTGTTGCTTCTAAGCATGTTTCAAATCTTTTATGCTTTTATTTATATTGTTGTTTTGTCTTATCATTTTTAGCAATTTGTCATGTGTTAATTATACACAGCTATCCTTTTATTTAATATGGTGGGTAATTTCTTTCCTCACCGTCGTAGTTATGTTAAATGGGTCCATATGTTGCAAGCATAACTATATTTTTATGTATTCATGTTCTATTGTGTTGAAAAGGAAATACTGTTAATGACATGAGAGGCCCTTGCTGTAAGGCGGGCACTGGCACTGCCTTATACTAACATTTAATATGAGTCACATAACCTCACAGTTGAGTTATTTCTGAATACCTTGAACCCAGCGTACAGAGGCTGAGTGAATGTGGTTTGGACTGTGTGGAGGAGACTCAGTGTGTCAGAGATGCTGTAGAAGGACAGAGTTCCTGCACTGTGATCCACATACACTCCTATTCTGGAGGAGGCTTGACCTTTAATCTGTGTGTAAACATTATTGTGCCAAAAAGAGACAGAGGCAGGATAACACACCAGACTCCAGGACTGACTGTTGAATCCAAACCTACAGTCATTACCCTTTCCTTTCCTGCCGATCTCTTTATATGAGAGTGATATGGACACATCACCGCTCCACTCCACCTCCCAGTAACAGTGTCCACACACACTCTCCTTACACAACACCTGATCCCAGTAGTTGAATCTCTCTGGATGATCAGAGTACTGCTGTGTCTCACCATATATCACTGATCTGTTCTGCTCAGACAGAATAAGGGCAGGATGTGCTGTGTTGTGATCCAGAGTCAGTGATCTAAAATCTAAAACAGTAAAATGGTCACAGGTTACATGGTAATCAAAGGTTTGTAGTTAGTGCATGAGACACCGTCTGTGTTCCTGCCCAAAATGAGATATTTTTAAATAGAAAATATCAGCCTTTTATGTACAAATATACCAGAATTATATACAAAATAGAAATGTTTAAATATAACCTAACAGCGGTCATCAGTTAAAGACTGATCACATTTAGATGTGTGTGTGTGTGTGTGTGTGTGTGTGTGTGTGTCTACACTTACATTGCAAGAAATTCTGTCTGCTTGTCAGCTGTGAAGGTAGAATCTGAAATAATGCTGCAGCTGTGGAGATAAAATAAAGACTGAAATATGAAAACAGTGTCCAGCCTTATTACAGATAGACACATCAATTAAATGCCACCTTGGTGGTAAACGTTCTCAAACTCTTAATACAGGTATTAACTAAAATTTTCTGAATTGTTTCTAAGATGATTTTGCAAACCTGTGATTAACTTATATTTACATAATTTGTCTGGTAAATTTATCTTGATAGTGTACAAGGCTAATGCTAATACTTTGTGATTTTATTCATTAATTCAGTCGTCTGCCTACAACAGCGTATTAGATCCACTGTAGCTTAAATAGAGCTATAGGGGTAAAATTCCAAGATTAAAACTCAAAAAAAAAAAATTTTTTTTTTAGAAAGTAGTTTTAAAACTGCTTTCTTCTGGATTTTATGTCTCTCATTAATGTGATGCATTAAAATGTTTGCTCGTTTACCTTGTGGACTGATTTCCTCAACTTGTGTTTTCATCTTTGAGAGAGATTCCCTCATTCCATCAAATGTGTGATGTAGATTGACAGCGTACAGTGAGTCCTCACATCCAGGAGAAACACAGAGAGACGGGAAACTCTACAGAGAGGAAACACATCATAGAGAAGGAGAAAAGTGTAGGAGAGGAACGAATGAATCTCAGACTGAATCAGACCAAAGACACACTTGTGATCTCAGACAGGAACATTTATTGTTGCTGTAATGAGCTTTTAGGAGGAGACTTTGTGAGGAACAGCGCCCTCTGTAGATCAGACAGTGAGTGTTACCTGGAGGAAGTGGATGTCATCGTGTGTGTGTGAAAGCTGCTCCAGCTCAGTGACTCTCCTCTTAAGATCAGCAATCTCCTGCTCCAGTGGCTTCAGGAGTCGTTCAGCTCGACTCAGTTCAGCTTTCTCCTGAGCTCTGATCAGCTCCGTCACCTCCGAGCGCTTTTTCTCCATAAGGCTGATCAGCTCAGTAAAGATCATCTCACTTTCCTCTACTGCCACCTGTGAACGCATCTGTTAGGACACACACACACACACACAAAAACCTCTTCATGAAGATAAACTCTCAACTCTCTCTCTCTCTCTCTATCTTTCTGCCCTCTCCTCACCTTAATAGTATCTACAGCCCGTTTCAGCTCCTGCACCTCCTTCTGCTTCTCTTGGATCCTCTGCTTGAATTTCCTTTGCTCCTCCTTTAGCTCATTCTGAGACCAAATGACATACATTTCATTATTCAAAAGCTCAGTGGGACATTTGTTCTTGCTGTTTGCACACATGAACATTATAAAGTCCTGTGTTGTAGTTTATTTGAATTATGTGTAGTTTTGTGTGGTTTTTACAGTACATAGCACCATGGACATGCAGCCACTGTCAACTCTGATCTATTAGATATCTCTTGCCATCAGAAACACTAGGGAGGATCACAGACTCTCCTTCTTAGGCTCCTTCACCCCTTGTTGCTCTTGCCTGTTTTCCTAACCAGTGGTAGTCTAACTGATTTTTAGCCACTTCATCCCTGAACAAAAGATTTGGTTACACTTCTAAACAAACTTAGAAAATTATTTGCTCCTGCCACACATGAAACTCTGCTGCTTGCCTATGAATAGTTTAGAATGTGCCACCTGTAGGATCATAGAGGAACTGCAGCATTTTAAAACTTGAAGCACAAACATATATACTCAGCAAAAAAAGAAACGTCCTCTGAATTTCAACTGTTTTTACTTTCAGTAAACTTAATGTGTAAATATTTGTATGAACACTAAAAGAGTCAACACCATAAGAC
>JAQMYL010045748.1:0-11776 GCA_030014365.1 Clarias pachynema
TAGAATGTAGAAAATAAATCACTAAACAAAAAAAAAGAAATTTGCAAGTGTTCTAAAACTTTTGAACGGTAGTGTGTGTATATATATATATATACAGTAGTATACACACACATACACTTAGAGGCAATATGTATGAGAAATGAACACACTCACACACACACATTTACAGATAACGATGAAGCTTCAAGAGGAAGTTATTAAATGCTCAGCCGCAGCACTCTTTCATTAAGGGAATGTCTAAGAAGTCAGGGCTCATCTCTCCTGTTTCATGAAGCCTGTCTTACACCCGCACACACACACACACACACACACACACACACACACACACACGCAAACATTCACACCTACATATTACTAGACAGATCCCGGCTACTATTTTTACTCACTCACCCAGAGGATTCACCTCCTCATCTGTAATTTAAAGTATGTTCTAAGTAAATAGTGCATTTTCATTCTCTGAACACACACAACCAACATGGTGCCTTAATGGCGCCTTACTTCTCTTTATCACCCTTTTTCTGTTTCGGCCAAACCTGATCGTTCCATCTCATATATTCCTGGAGTCGGCAGCCTGGCATTCTTAAGCATTACCTTTAATGAAACCTTTTTAGAAAATGTGTAACGTGTTACTTTGTCTCCATCACCAGTTTGATGTGTGTATATTACTAGTTTATTGAGATTTACTGGGGGCCACTGGGATCGAAACAGCAGCTTTGTCTTCACGGCTCGTTTTCAGCCCTTGCTGGCGAACTATTTCCGTGCGCGCCGAACAGGAGCTGCGAGACGCAGACGCGAGCTATCAATTATTTATCGCCTACATAAATTTGCATTCCACGGGCCTCCCTCCTCTCCTCGGTGCCTGAGCAGGGTGCTGCAGAGGACGTGATCTCATGGTGGGGAGACGGCTGTGGGTTAAGTGTTTATATGTGAGAGACTGAAAATTGTAACAGATTTATATGTTTAATGGAGGGGATTTATTATTTCTTCAGTAATTACATGATAAACTACTGGATATAATATGGATATGATAGTATAACTATAATATACAATAGAGAATGTAGTAGATGGACATAGGCATGCAAGAAGTAAAGCTATGATAAATTGTATGCACTGAAATTTGTTGCTTTTTTAAGAAAGCAAGATTTAGCTCTTAATACCTTATTAATACTTTTTTAACCATGATTTAGTGGCTTTAAGAGAAACGACATGCACAAGTATAGAATGAGGATGCTGTTCTCAACAGATTGTTGAACAGCATGAAGGCGTCCTTCATGAGACCCTGGTCGATGTTTAAAATTTTTTCCTTAAGTTGCTCTATAATTCTGTTAGCTGTAGAAATGGGGATTTCAAGATTCCTAGCTGTTTGTCTCTGGGACAGTCTGATCTGTTTGAAAATACTTACATACAGATGTATTTCAGTCTGAAATAAGAGACCAAACGGAAATCATAATAAGAGCAATTTTGGTGCACATCATTTATCATAAATCCATGGGTGTGTATTTCGTTCTTACATGGCTGTGTTTATACAGTGGTGGCCAAAAATATTGAGACAAAAGTAGAAATTTATTGTTTTAATGCCGTTTTAATTTTTTTTTATATATACATGATAATTAGAACAATTTATATTTTATGCAAAGAAATTGCTACACAGTAATCAATATCGTATGACGTACTTTAATCTTTAAAACCTCCTGGATACGGCTGGGCACAGAGTGAAAAAGACGTCTTCAGTACCCTGGTGTCACATGCTCAATCCTTGCCTGCTTGATCGCTTCCTGAAGATCATATACAGAAGACGGTGTCTTGACTGCCGCTGCCTGCTTCACCTCCGTCCAGCGGTTTTCTTATTAGATTTATGTCTGGAGATGACCTACAGTAGTACATGGCTTCAGAAGCTGATTATCATTGCCACATAGACAGTTTTTTACAATTTTTTCCAGTTAATTAGCACAACTCTTCAGTCAGATAGGCTAGAACTAATTAGTGACATCACCTATATACGTATATATACAACTATAACACATGGCATATGTTGTCTTAATACTTTTGGACACCAGTATATATGTATGTAGACCAGGGAAAACTTTAACCCTGCCCAAACCCTTACACACCTGTCATCACCTTTCCTTTCTGTCCATCACACACTTTCAATCAGTTTTGTAGATTTCAGGATTAAAGAAATCAGCAAATATACTTAAAATTAACTTTTTTTAAAACAAACTTGCAGCTAAACTGAACCAAACCCTCTAAACTTATTATTTTTTATTTTTTACTTTTCATTTTTCATTCTTCCATGACTCCGCTGAGGAGCTCCACTGTCTGTCTTATTCAGTTACTTTTTATTTACTCTGTTGTTTTATTGACAGGATCTGCTACGGTTTTGTTTACGGTATCATGAGTCGGGTCAAAATCTCCAACATTGATACGTTCTTCGATCGAGAGACGAAAAATAAGTGTGTGTGCGCTTTTTGTTTTCTACCAAATGTAGATTCCAGCTGGCCTGAAAACACCAGAGTGAACTCTGCTGTGAATAGTAGTGTAATATAATCCTGGCTTTATTAAAAGAGAAGGTTTTTAAGGAGAAAGGAAGAGAGAGCGTAGGGGAGAGTTGATATCTTAGTGTGTGTGTGTGTGAGATGAGAGTACGGAGATGCAGTGTGTGAACAGTCAGCGTGCGCAGCTCAAACTGCTGTCTATCAGATAACACAGATGCTCTGTCCATCTGTTAGTAGTATCCAGACCAACGTAAAATTGTGTGTGTGTCTGTGTGTGTGTCTGTGTGCAAGCACTATGAATGCTGGTTTAGCTGCATAGTTAAGCAATGTGAAAATGTACCCACACTGCATTAATGTGTGTGTGTGTATGTGTGTGTGTGTGTGTGTGTGTGCGCTTGTGCATGTGTCTGGGCGTTTGGTCTAGGTAATTAACTGCAGCGTTAATTAGTGATAATAAGAGCATCATTGTGCATATGTATGCAGACTACTAAATTAGCCTCATCTCTCAATCTCTCAGCTCCATCATTTCTCGCCGTCTCTGGACGTCTGGGCAGTGACCCTCCGGGGTCAGGGGTTGAACTCTGACTGACCTTTTTCGTCCCTAGGCACCAAGTCGGCATGCCTCTGGTCGATTGCTCCACAACAACACAAACAGAGTGGGATGCCCACAGTCTGGGTGGCAAGGCGATCAGAGTGATATATGGTCCTTTCTCCGGCTCCTCATTCCATCAGCACAAGCCTAAACAAACAAGTTTAATGTTTGCCAGATACATAATGTTCCAAGAGGGAAACTTTTCCATCCAGGTGCAGTCGTTCCTCATGTTCTCCAAATAAAAAAAATAAAAAAAAGAAACTCCTCGTCCTCGTTTTAAGATTAAAGTTAAATGTTTTATGAAGAACCTTTTATGTGTTAATGTGGTCCACTCCTAGAGTGCCTCAGTTTTTCTGTATAGTCAAGAAGAGTTTGTGTGAGTGTGGGTGTGTGTTATTCTGGTCACCAGAGATAGAAAGTGCTGCATGCATGAGTGGCCGTGTCCCTAGAGGACGGCTGCGGTTCGAGGTCGCATGGGATGCATACTTTATTCTGAACGCACCTCTAACTTTTCCTCCTCCGTTTTTATCTCTTTCAGACTTTGACTGCATGGAGCCGTTGGGTATAGAGTCCGGCGAGATTCCGGCAGAGCAGATCGAGGCCTCGTCGGAGTACAATCCCAGCTGGTCTGCACAGCGTTCCAGACTCAATAACTTTGAAAATGGTTGGACGCCAATGGAAGACACTAATAAAGAATGGATTCAGGTAGGTCAGGATAACAACTTATATAGTAACCAGCATTCCTGCTTCGATTAAAGCATGTCCGTCAGTGCTTTTTATGATGTTAAATGCTGTTTTATGTCGTACAGTGTCAGGCAGCTTATTGCTTTTGTCAAGCATTTTTTGTTAGAATAGCCTTTTGTTGACTGCAAACCCGTAAACCCACTGAATCCTTGAAGGCCACATGATGATCCCCAGGCTTTAGTATACTCTAACCACAACAGTGTGTACGTGATGCCTGCCATCTGCTGTTGTCTGAATTTAGTATGGATTTGATGTCGAACAGGATGCTAGGATATATCTTCTTTCATGCACAACAAACTTCTTCTGAAGTATGTTTTTAGTTGTAAATGCTCAGGAAGGAAACATTATGTGACATCAGGGTACATACTTTTCTTCTTGGGGCTACAGTTTTGCTGAAACTCTTGGCTCGCAGGCATTGTCAAAACCTACACTTGTTTATTTTACAATCTTCACTTCTCCAGAAAGTTTCAGGCCTCATTCCTCAGGAGGCTAATATCCGAGCCGGCCCTCAGTCAAATATTTGCTGGGGGAGGTCTACAAACAGTCCATAAAAGATCTTTTCCTTATTGCTATCAAAATATTGTCCTGGAGGCCCCATGTTCTAACTTGCAGACTAATTGAATCAATATAAGGAGCTTTTTGGTTCAGCAGGGAGGAGGAACTGTGATGTTTCAGGCTGCTTTTGATTCAGGAAGAGGCTCCAGAGTGCTTCCAATGAGGCAGAGGTTTTGTCCTGAGGCCACCATGTTAAGAAGGGAAATTCCTTTGTGAGATATAGCGAGAGAGTGGAAAAGCGAAAGAGAGAGAGCCTCTAGGGTACAATGTGAATGCCAGACATAAAGAGGACTGACTGTAGTACGTCTGCTCCATCTCTTCTCTCTATCCCTATCTCTAGCTGTCCATCTTCCAGGTTCTTCCCCTATTAAAAATGTCTGCCTTGAAAGACTCCTCAGCCTTGTGGTTTATTGGATCCTCTGAATATGGCATTGATTAGGTCTTCAGTCTTACAAAATGGACTTCACTTTAGACTCCTGTTCCACTAAGATGTCGTATGAAAGACAATCGATAATTGGCTTTGCTTGTTTTAAAGACCGCAACTAAAGGGGCTAAATATCTGTCCGATTACTAGGTGCACTTGTGTCTGGTTCACAGTGTTATGCTAAAAACTAGACTTTGGAGTCTATAGCCAGAAAGATATGCAATGTATCTAAGTGCAGAAGAGATCTGAAGTGTCAAACTATTTATTCTCTACATTGGCTGTAAATGGGTTTCATTAAAGCATGGCTGAGAGAAAAATAGAGGCGAAAAAATGGTTGCCTCTTTCAATCAGCGTCTTGGTTCCACACCGTTTCACACTTGCCATTTCATATTTTATCTAGTGTAATTAAGCAGCCCTCTCTACTTACTGGAACTTGTTTAGTCATTTCGGATTTTAATGAAATTCTAAATGGACTGTCTCCCGTCGAGTATGAGAGGCAAAATCCAGCAGCCGCTTCAAATCCTCTGAAGAGTATTGATTAGAGGGGGTATTTTTTTGGCAGGAAAATTTCAGGCAAATCAAACGTATTCTGTTTCAAGCCCTGATCTGATATTCCCATGCTACTCCCTCTTGGCCAATCAGATGTCAAAGTTTAGCCCCGTGCATCTGTTTCCAAGGGAACAAAGCTGGAGTACTGCTGAGAACGAGCGAGGTTGAGTGATTTATAATTTAAAGAAATCCCCCCTCTCCTTCTCTCTCTCTCTCTCTCTCTCTCTCTCTCTCTTTTCAACCTGCATTCATGAAGTGGTTTAATTATAAGCCTTATTAAAGGAGACGAATTCTTCATTACACCTTCATTAAGCCACAACAACCATCTCTCGCCCTCTAATGGTGCAATCCGCTCGGCATGCACAAATCACCCACTCCTCCCTACTTCACCTCTCTTCACTTGTATCAGCAGTTCATTGGAGATTTCATTAATTCTGCCCAGTGCATTTTTCAGCGTTTTCCTATGTTATTCATGGAAGTCTAATTGGGATTTTGGCATCCATGTTTCTTTTACTGTGCATGCATTTAAAAGTCCACAACCCATCAAGCATGTATTACAAAATGTCTTTTTTAATTTGCATTTTTTAAATATTTTCTACACACCAAAAACATAGACGACAAACATGGTTTCCACACATTACCGAAATAACTGAATTTTTATTTCTTATTTTAATGAGAGGATTTTTTTAGCTAAAGTGTGACAGAGGCCAAGGAGGCACCTGCATCTGTATAGCATATTAAAATTCTACAAGGGGAAAGTTTGTCTTTCTGAAAGACTTTGACACACTGCATTCCAAAAACCAAAGAAGCGTTTTGCACAAGCTACGGGAAAGACAATTTTTCATCTCTTGAGAATGCTGAGTAACGAGAAATTGGTTTTGTCAAGCAGCAAATATCCCTGCTGGACCAAAAACCCGAGCGCTGGTGCTAAAGCAGTCTGAGATCTTAAGTCCGACTGGTTCACTCCGACAGTCGCCATTGATCAAAGCAGAAGCATGAATAATGCATTTTATCTGGGAAAAAAAAATCAACTGTCAATACCTGAAAGCTTCTCCAGTGCTTAGCTCCTAATGGTACTACGAAGGTTTCACAGAGTGAATAGCTTGTTTTGTTCCATTAATCAAATCCTTTTAACCATCCCTGCCCATATCTCCATATTACCATGTATAAGCTAGGCTTTTGAGTACACAGTGGTTCATTTATGTAGATGATACTCTGCTGTTGTCATGATTGATTTGATCAGTATAGAAGTCAAAAGCCATATTCGTCAGAAAAATGGAAAGAGCATGATCCCACAGGCTGATTAAAGGGTACAGCTACTGGTATAAATGAATAGCCAGTTATATTACTATCTGCTCTTTAATTGTCTGTTAGATGCTCCCAAATAAAGTATGAATATTACATTTAAAGCTTTAATCCATACTGTATGTAACATCATAAAACCATGTGTGGTGCAAATATCGGACTCTACATTAGAAGAAAGGTAATGTTAATATGAGTGCTGGATTAAAATAAAAAGCTGTATCTTTTTTTTATTTTTTATTTATATATATTTTTATAGACATCATCCTAGCATTCTAAGTAATGCTAAAGAAACTTTAAAAACCCTACTGGGGAATGTATGGTTATCAGAAACAAATCAGAAAGAGGGCAGACCACTGAAAAGAATCAAGCTCCATGGTTTGACATAGGCTTCTCATATTCTCCTGAAGTAGATCACTAACCGGGGCACAGTTATCAGCAGGAAGCCAGCATTGCTTGATTGATGGAACTGAGGAGAGAAAGTGCCAGGTTCAGAGATGGAAATGATGACTGAGTGACCCTTCTAACCCAGCCATTATGCCATCATCCTGAGTCCTGGGCTTACTTAGCTTTAAAAAAAAAAAGAGAAAAGAACCAGAAGATTCCAGAAAAGGCCACTGAAACAGGCACTAATTACAGACTTCCCTCGAAGAAAACATTCCCTACAGACTGTTGAGCACTCGTTTATCTTGAAAGAACTGAAAGATTGCAAGAGAGAGAGAGAGAGAGATGGAGGACACAGAGTATGAGCCGGTGTAACAGTCCCAGTCGACCATATCCTGTTTTTCTTTCCTTCTGTCCAAATGTGCTTCCAGTTAGTCGCGGCCAGCCGAGCGCTCCTATGTCCGCTTGCCATTGTTTTTCTTAGTTTTTTCACTCATCAATTAAAGCTGCTTCTATTTTGAGCCAAGAGCTGTCCTCTTGCCAGCTCATGAGTAATTACACAATGTGCTTATAATTAACATAAGAATCTCTGATGATGAAGCCTGTGGAGCTGGTGTCAGAATGAGTCGCCCTGCTAGCAACACACCTGCGCTAGTCACGTTCTGTTATACTTGTAGAGCTAGCTAATGTGGGATGATGTTTGTAACAGATTAACAAGTTAAAATAAAAAATGTGGAATAAGGTGCCATAATAAACAAGTAACTAGGCCAAATTATGAACAAATACAGTAAATATTTGAAATGATTAATTAATGTTTAACATTTTTTTTTTATAATTGGGCTGCAATTACTATCAATAAGTATAAAATTAGCAATTTTTAGTAACAATTGTGCACACATGCCTGTCTCTCATCTGTCTATGAGAACTGTACACACAATCATTCTTCAACGCTATTTGCACATTACAGGAACTCGGCTAGGAGTTGTTGCCACATCCCCTATGCAGACCCGACCTCACTCCAAGCAATTTTCACTTGTTTGAGCTATTAATTAAGTTCCTGGGAGGCCAGTGTTTCAGACATGAAGCAGGGGAGTCTGATCATGGCTCCAGCATGCTGAGAAACCTTGATGGTATCCAAGCACCAGTGAAACATTAGTGTAGCAGGGGATTATATAGAGAAATAAAGGGGGATTTTACTTTCATAACTTTGTTCTGTCGTTCTGTACAATCAAAAGTCCCGCTTTGACTTGAACGGCCCTCGTACAAGTCATCACTTTTAGAATTGTTTTAATATCGTTGAAGGAAACTCTTTGGCTGGAGTCATTCTTTCCGATTAGAGGTTGCAGGAGCTTTTAGGCATCAAGATGACATGTTTACGGTCCAGATGAAAGCAGAAAGATGTTGAAAATGCCAAACGATATCAATAATACAAGAACTATCACACTTCTCATACCAAAAGCCAGCTATTCATCAACAGTTCTTGGGTATTGAAGTAAGGAAGTATCTTGCAAGTACAAATCTGTAATAGTGTTCAATGAGCCAATGTTAACTAATCACAATATTAACGAACAGCTTTATACGTATTTCATCTAATAACCAGAAATAACAAATCAGCACACATCTCAGGCTGGACACACTCCTCTGCAAAGTGAAAATCATTTTTATTAATATAATTTTTTGTTCTTATGCCACAAGTGTGCATAACTTCTAGCCTATTAACCATAATTTTATCATTCCTCATTGTGTCAGATGTAGATGATCATCTCACTCGGAAATATGTAAAATCTAATGCTATTAAAGAGAGGCACGAGGGTGCTAAAAATAACACCGGCTAATTCTGGCAGCTAGACTCAGTGATGAATGGAATTGCCTGTTGGTCTTGCAGTGCACACTAATACAATTTTCATGAAAATGCTAATTAATTATACCTGTAGTTAATGGAATTTTAGAGCAGTCTGTCATGACAGCCAGGTGGTAACGGGTAAAGTGAGAGAAAGAGAAGCATGGCTTGATAGATGAACCGATCTTTGCCCCATGGTAGCTGCCAGGCCAGGTTTGTGTTTGCTTTGCTGGAGCATTTTGGTGTCCTTCCCTTCAATTCTTCACCTTTCACTGCTCTTGTCTGGCTCCTGCCAGGTGATATTTGTATCTGAGCCACATAAAACAACCTGTGATTATACCGATCAACTATGCTGAAATTTTTTCTTCTTTTTCTGTTGTGCTAGTGGGAATAAAAGTAAATAAAGAGAACGAAACAAATAGAAAATCACAGTATAATTCACGATATAATTATGCATTCTGATTACATTCAGACAAAGCTGCAATTTTTCCACTACATCATTTTTAAAAAGCTTCCTAGTGAATTCAGTTCCCTCCCATAAGTCCTATTAGCAGAGAACTAACAATCAACTTTTAAAGCATCATGGCGCTTTAAAATCCCCAGATTAAACCACCGTGGCAGACGTGACTTGCTAGACCAGGAGGCCTCTCCCAAAAGCCACACACTCACCATGGAGAAGGGGTAATGAGTCTGTGGTGGGGTCATGACAAAAATTTAATAAGTGTAAGACATGGAAAAGGGAGAATTACATCATATTCATCTCATTCACTACCAGCCAGAGAAGTCTCATCAAATATGAACGCACGCACCCCACACATCACACTGCTTCAATGTGGTGAAAATCCACTCTCCTTGTTAATCTAATTGCACACTAGACTTAACTGGCAGCCTACAAAACAAACCTTGGCTAATTCTGTTCCCACTTTTTTTTTTTTTTGGCATTTATTTAGCAGTGTAATAACTGCAGTCTCTGTTATTCTGCTTGTGGACGCAGATGTAGCTTTTAAGAACGCATTCTGTGCCAGATCTTGTCCTTACATCTTAAATGATTCTACTCAGGTTTGGAAAATGACCTTCTGATCCAAGATCAGAGCCTGTATGCTATCAGCCATGTAAAGCTATATTTCTAGACACAAATCAAACCTTGGCATACATTACACATTCCCTGGGAATTCTCTGAAACAAGTCTATTGTCTAAGAATAAGGTTGCAGATCTTCGATGGCTTTTACAGCTGCCTAATTGTAGTCATTTGGATACGATGAAAAGAAAGAAAAAGATAGAAAACTCATCCACAATCAGTCATTTTTAAATTGAGAAGATGACACACGTACCCTGTGGCAAAATGACATTTCTGGCCTATTAGATTATGAGAGGTTGCCTGCGGCCATGCACGCTGTCTTATTAGACAATTAATGAGCAAAGAACAGGATTTCTCTATTCACAGAACAATTATGAAAATGCTTTAAATCATATAGTATGACGTCATAAACACATTTGGGGTTTCACTCATATAGTCAAGTCAAGTAGGCTTTTATTGTCATTCCAACCATATACAGTTCAGTACACAGTGAAACGAAACAACGTTCCTCCAGGACCAAGGTGCTACATACTGTACATGCAACAACATAAATTAACAACACACTTTACCAGAACCAGCTAGCTAACTAAGAGACCTAATTAGCTGACTAGCTCAGATATGACAGATTTACATTTTTTATATTTTTAAGTTAACCTAAAACTATTTCTATACAACATTCTAGACATTCTTGAAGTAGCAGCAATGATTTAAAAATACTTTGTGCAAATAGCAAGTAAAATAAATATCGTGCAATCTATTGCAAAAAGAGAATATCAAGTAGGTCAGAATGAACAAATTGTGAGATGGTTGTAGATCAGGAGCCATGACATGCTATGTTGTTGTTTTTTTATTTGAGTTGAACTCGTGTTCTGTGTTTAATTAAAGCGTGTCTGTCTTTTGATTGACATCATATGTGAAGAAAAATGAGCGGATAATTCCGAAAGTAGAAAATGAGTGAAAGTAAAGCTGCCCAATTCTCAGTGGGCTTCAGGGGTCCGACACGCATACAGTGGGTGCAATTGCCGTTATGAATTCTGGATCCTGTCCATAAATCCATTCTGTTCACCAAAACACACTTCCATCTATGATTGATGTTTTTACTCAACAGCCGTCTGGAACGTTTGACCTGATTTCTCATCAGGCTGTACACAGGAGTGTGCGTGTCCACATATAAAGATATACTAGTGTGGTCATGGTGTTCTCTGTGCAAAAGTCAGGGTCAGGGAAATGTGCAATACATGCCCCTATCCTTTTAAGGTAATGTGGTAGTCTTTTGGAAAGCTTCCTGTGCATTCGCTCAGGCATCTGGAAGGTTGTGTGTTAGTTAATTAGGGATTTCCAGCTGTGCTGATGCTGTCCTGGATAGCTGTGACACACAATGTGATGTTGAGATGTCGGGAAATGATGCAGATTTTGTTCCTGGTCCTTCTACCCCAGTGACTTCCCTTATAACCCATATATTTCCATTTGAATAAGAAACTATTATGGATAAGCAGGAAAAATTAAGGATTAACAGTTCTATCTTCCCAGGTAATCTGAGCACTAATCAGAAGTGATGTTCTGAAGTTTAAAAAAAATAAATCACTACCACTTATAATAAACCAAGTCCTTTGAAGGCAGCAAATTTTATGTAATGGACAAATTCACAAATTTTACTTGAAAATCTCTGCATATCCCAGTCAAAAATTTATAAAAGGAATGAGACTGAGGTGCCAGGCTCGATTCCCGTCTCTGCGTGCATGGAGTTTGCATGTTCTCCCCGTGCTTGGTGGGTTTCCTCCGGGTATTCCGGTTTCCTCCCACAGTCCAAAG
>JAQMYL010047406.1:0-11691 GCA_030014365.1 Clarias pachynema
TCTCAGGCTACTAGCCTGTTTAGCCATTAGTCTGATTAGCTATTAGCTTAGCAGCTAATGTGCAGCACAGCTAGTAGGCCTCGCCAAGCCTGTCTTGTGTTTGTCAATCCCTTGCATGTGTAGTCCCTAGTGTTCAGTCCGTTAGACTGTTTAGTGTGTCTTGTCTAGTCCAGTTTGTATCCCATGTCTGTATTGTTTGTTCCCTAGTCTGTGTGTCTCTTTATAGCATGCTCCACAGTTTAAGCCAAATTCCTTTGTTCATGGTTTGTTTGTTTGCTTATGATTATTAAAGACTTTTTGTTACACCTTAACCCCCTCTGCGCCTATGCCACACCCACAGTCCTACATCCAACAGTACATGACACTACTCTGCTAATCCTGTTAAAACATCATGCAGTAGAACTATTCACCATGACCACATGTACTGTAAACTACTGCAGTGAAAACAGTGTATACCAAGCCATGTTTTATTATATTGTTCTTTTAAAGGTTTGGGAGAAATCCCATATATTGAAGAATATCTTTTTTCTCAAACCACACACCTGCTTCAAGATGGGCTTCATTTCATCTTTTAGGTTGCGGCTGGTCTCCCTCATGACCCGAAGCTTCTGTTTGCCTTTAAGGATTTTGTCAAGCTCCGCCCCATCAGTCGGTATTACCTGCTGTGTCTCCTTAGATTTCTTCACCTCCTGTAGCACCTCAGCCTGTTCCTGTTGCTGTAATAAAGTAAGGATGAAGAAACTGATCCTCACTACTGGTTTAATGCTAAAAAAGTACTTACTGCAAGACTGACCTGAAAATGGATCTCTATTCCATATGCTTCCAGAAACACACTCTTACAATTTGAATCCTGGAATGTGTGTGTGTGTGTGTGTGTGTGTGTGTGTGTGTGTGTGTGTGTGTGTGTGTGTACTCTCACCTTTGCTTCATCCCTCAGGGGAATCGGTTCATGGATGAAGTTCAAGAATTTTGTGGAATCCACCATCACCTGCATAAGAGTCTTCATGTGTCTGACCTGAGATAACAAACATATAAACACACCAGAGTTTACATTTTAATGCTCATATTTCCTATCACCATTGTCACTAATTTTCCTGGTAAGCACAAATTGCATATATTCCTGTTAATGTTTTGGTTCTGTCCTTACCCCATCTTGTAATTAAATTGTTTTCCTACTTTAGTCATCATAGGTTAATCAGTAATTAATTATTCTATATATACCCATTAATTTCAAATTTTTTTGGATAGTGCTTTCATGTACTTCAGCCCTTTAGTCTGCCTATGATTTGACGCTTGCTATGAACTCATTATGACAAAAATTACTGAAAAAGTGTTAATCACTGCTACACCTAGATTACAAATTTGCATCCCATTACGCGTTGCATGTAACAAAAAACTATAAGCATCATCTAAGTAATTATTATTAATCATATTATTAAACAAACACTTCTCTCTGTACACACCTTTTCTTTCTCTAATTTGAGTTTCTCAGTGAGGTCTTCAATGGTCTCCTTGTCCTTGTTAATATCCTTTGCCTTAGCCTTGAGCTAAAAGAAAAAAAAAACATCTGGTGAGCAACTTATTTATACTACTATTATAACTATATCTAATGATAATAATAATGATAATAATAATACCTGACTGTACTCAATGCTCTGTTCCAGTATCTCTCCTTTTATTGTCCACAAGTGAGTCAACTTACAACAAGCACATGCACACATATTAATTACACAACAAATACTGTATATGTTAAATTGCATCACAATTGATTATATTGTTCCACAAATCTTGAATCACATACCTGCTGCTCCATGACTTTCATTTTATGTTCTAAATTCATGCTGGTCTTCTTCTCTTCTCTGAGCTTCTGTTCATAATGGAGATGGGTTTCCTTGAGCTCAGATTCATGTTTCTCTCTCAATTCCTTCTGCACCTCCTCAGACCTCTGTAAAATTCCCTGATGTAAAGTGTAAAGTGAAGTTAGAGAAGGTACACACTGCTCAACTGAAAATAGATGCCTATTTCTCATATAGTGGATTTTATATATGGAGCTGGTCCATGCAGCAATCAAATATATTAGTGTCAGCTTTTTGGATATAATAATATTAACTATACCCTTAATTTGTTTCATGACTGTGTCGCTGCTTCGTTTAGTGCATTACGTGCAAAAATATTAATACCAGAAAAAAATATTAATACCAGAAAAAGACGAAGCGGAAAAGAGAAAATTACAGTTTAACAAACTAGATACAGATACCGGCAATGTTTAGATGTGTGCTCTATATATAGGGAGATCTGCATCCCTATAGAAAGCAAAACAGCACCTCACCTCCTGCAGCCTTTCATTATGGGTTCGTTTCATGTCCCTCTTGTTTTTGTAGACGATCCTCATAGTTCTGCTGCATGGCCTGAATTCTCTTCTCCAACAAAACATGTTTCTTGAGTACTTTAAGCATCTCATCTTTGCTTTCATTTTCTGGGAATAATATAAGCCATTTATTTTAAATCACATTTTGTTTTAAGACGTTAAGCGAGAATTAATTGTTATATTTTAGTAACAAATTGTTTTTCTTCAGCTGAGCTTTTAAGTCCACTTCAGTAGAGGCTGTATTTCTACTTTAAGAGCTACATTTCTTTATAGGTTAAGGCTAGTGATACCCTGAACCTTGAAACAAACCGTACTGTGTTTTGTAATATGACGAGATATTATTATAGTGTGTCAATTAATTGATTGTATTTACCCTGGTCCTTCAGCTCTTTGGCATGTTGTTCCATTATTTGAGTTAGGGTCTTCTCCTGACAGACCTTTATTTCTTCCTTCTCAGAATTCAGCATCTACAAGTGAGATAAATATTTTTTTAATCATTCCTCATCATCTAAAATGACTTTGTACTTACAGTCCTATAAAAAATTTTTTAAAACAAAGTAGTCAAAGTCCAGACTTAGATCCAGTTGAGATGACCTTAAACATTCTGTTCATGCTTGAACCCTCCAATGTGTCTGAATTAAAACAATTCTGTAAAAAAGAGTGAGACAAATTCCTCCACAGCAATGTGAAAGACTCAGTTATCACAAAAGCTCGATTGCAGTTGTTGATGCCAAGGGTGGAACAAACAGATATTACAGTAGGTTTAGGGGCAATTATTTTCACATACAGTACGGCCAGGAAGGTTTGGGCAGCTTTTCCCTTAATAAATCAAATCATCATTTAACTGCATGTTGTATTTACTCAGGTTATCTTTGTGTAATATTAAAATTTGTTTGATAATCTCAATCATTTAATTCCAAAAAATATGCAAAAAATTTAATTAAATTCAGGAAGGGTCATAAACATTTTCACGGCATCTATCTATTATGCAAAAACAGATTGAAAACTCATTTAAATAAAATGCAAATAAAAATCATATGAGAACCTATTGTATAACATCAGCCTTGATAATGATAAATTGATCATTATGTACTGTCCTAGTATCACTTAAAATGTCTTACAGTTAAATTTCCACTTTGTACTGTAGATGTCAAGAACTAACCTGAATTTGGCCTTTCAGAGCTTCAATCTCCTGGAGGAAATTTTGTCTGACTTTGGTAATCTTCTCCTTGCAGGCCATTTCATTCTGATCCCGCTCCTCCATCAGCAGTTCTACTTGTGCGTAAGCCTTTCGTATATTTTGCTCCTGGATGGTGGCAGATGTTTAACACAGAAAAACATCAGATTTTGGAGATCAAATCAAAGCTTTCGAATCATATAAACCAGGAATCCTGGAGCTTTGAGGTAGCAATACTACCCAGTTACTACCCAGTGCACCACTGTGAAAGGTTATACAATAGGATAAACGTCAGTTGCAAAGATTACAGTATATAGATTATTCCATTTTCCTCCAGACAAGTCTTGATACAGCGGACCTCCTCAGCATGATCTGTTTCTTTCACCTTGCACAATTCGTACCCCTTCTGGTCAGTGATGGTCCAGATGAGGAGGGAGCCGTTCTCTGAGGCAGTGAGCAGATACTGCTTATCAGGTGTGACAGCCATCTGCACATATGAGGAAAGAAATAATTGTGATTTGGAGAGATTGGAAAAGTAAATTGAAAGCAACAAGAACAGATATAAATATCATTATCTAAAGAAATAACTCAGTCAGGAGAAAGCACAGACAACTACGGTAATAACAGACTCGTCGCACCATTTCTCGTTTCCTTGTCCATCATGTAATGATATCAAGATGATTATTTCATTAACATCATTATTTTTTATGCACATTATCTTTACACCAACAGAACACTCGCATACTTTGGTGATAGGACCCGAAAGCTCCTCGTACTCTGTTGAGGAATCCCTAGTTACTGATGTGACACTAAAAGTAACAGCATCTTTTTCATCGAAGTTCACCTGGCTGCCAGGAGGCATGTAGGTATCTGTGTAAATTAATTCATCTGGGTTAGGGTTAGGGTTAGGCCATTTCCTTGTGGACCTAAATGGCAATAAAAAATACATACAAATTAGGTGTTTCTGTCCATATACATTTAGATTATGAGTCATTTCAGGAGATGGTTTCAACATTTGTGTAGTGCAAAAATAATTGCATCAATATTATCTTGTAAAAAAAAAAAAAAAAGAAGAAGAACCTGAAGAAGATGACGTTTTTAAGTACAGAATAAACAGTACATGCTTAATTTTATTCTGTACAACATGGCTTCAAAACAAGAATCTTGTATCTTGTGTGGATTTTAATCTTTGTCCATTACAGTATTATGCGGTTGAGTTTACCAACTTTCTCAGAAACAAATATTCATATGACTTTTTTTGTAACTTGCCTTACGTTTTTAAAGCTCATTTAGGTTAAAATCAGAGTGTCTAGCGAGGATGTACCCAGTGTTTTGTAAGAACATTGCCTCAATGTAGTTACATGATGTTTCAAATTTTGTAGACATTTTGGCCCAGGTCAAAGTGTTCCACTCATGTACAGTGCCATCTATCTCACATGACACCAGCCGACAATCATCTTCGCTCCACTTCACCGACTGCACCAGAAGAATCAGAACAGGGTATCTTAGCCATGTATATTTATTAATTAACAACTGGAAATTGGACTGCTCACCCTGGAAAAATAAGAAAATAAGTCAGGACAGTGAAATTCCTACAAGGGGAATGTGATGACCTTCTTAATGTGACCATTAAGGCTCACTTTTTCGCCTGTCCTGATGTTACAGATGTTGATCAAATTGTTGCTGACAGCGGCAAACACATTGCCATCATCGCTGAACACACACTGTGAACACATAAATTGAACACTCCTTTATTTTATTGATCAATTAATTAATTCATCATCTATACCGCTTATCCTGTACAGGGTCCCGATGAGGTGGAGCCTATCAAAGAAGACTTTTGGGCACGGGGAGGGTACACCCAGGACAGGGTCCCAATCCATCCTTTTATTTATTTTATGTTGTAAAATTATTGTATAAAATTTGTTGTTAATTGTGTGTCTCTCCTGAGCGTTCAGATAAAAACAGACATTCTAACAATGATTATATTAGTACTGTAATCATAGCATGCTTAAAATTCAAACTTGCATTATGAGATTAACTAATCATATATTTGTCACTTGTGTGTATATACCAGTACACAAAATATATACACCACCGTAAAATTTTACGTTAATGAAAAAATGGAAAAAAGGTTAATGAAAGTATTTTCTTCCAATTCTAAATAATATCAGCTGCAGTTGAATATAGGCACTGTGTAAGAAGAAGCAAAGACAACAGACAACCTCTGCTCTAAAAAGTGTGCTGTAGGAGTGTCGGGATTACTGCTTTATACCCAATTTAACATAAACCATAAAATATCACTTATTATAAATAATAAAATCTCTTTCCAAATATCACTTGTTGCTCTGTGTCATGCATATAAAATGTTATGACGTGTTTATAGACGCAGCCTAGTAAGTACTCACCTCAACGCAGTTGTTTATTCTGAACTCCTGGATGATGAGAAATTCACCAACCAACAGGTTGATGAGGCAGACCTTATCAGAGAAGCCCACCAGGATGGAGAGGCCACTTGGGTAAAATGAGATGCATTTCGGTTCTTGAGGGAACTCCTTAATCAGCTCCACACTGTAAAAAAAAAAAAGTTGACTTAACTTAAAAAGTTTAGCCAACCGGCTGCAAAGCAATTTTGAGTTCACTCAACTTCAGTGGTTCAGTTGCTACATGGATCCTGAGGAATCTGCAGATCAGAAGGACAAAGTTCTAGTTCAGGATCCGTTCCAATCTATACATATAGATTGAGAATACAATGATCCTTTAGAATGACAAAAAACTCCAGCACTGCCAGAGATGCACATGTAGATGAGACCCTTATCCATAGGCATGCTCAGTGACCTCACTTTGTAAGTTCCATTGCACAATGAGTTTGTACAAGTAAGTTCTGGTGAACTTATTGATTATGAAGGCACTCACTCTTATTTCTTTGGTCCTCCTGTAGTTGTACTCCGCTGTTTTCTCAAAAAGACAAACAAGCCCCGGCCCGGCTGCACAGACAAAACCTTTAGAGTACTGAGATGGCAGTAATACACGTCACTTTAGCTGTGCATGAAGGGTCCCTCGTTACCCTTTGCCTGTCAAGGAAGAGAATGTAGGACTCAGACAATCCAATCAGCACTATATTGTCGGATGATATGATCATTACAATATTAAAATAGATCAATAAGTGGATGTTGGAGAGGTTCCTCTGCACCTATCTCTGTTCTTACCTCTCTAAAGGACTCCCTAGCTTGCACCGCTGTCCGGCGATTACCAGCCTTCCCGTATCTGTCCCTATGACAATGCTGTTCTCAGACATCCATCCATGGCACATGATGTTTTCTTGGTTCATCGTAAACGATACTGTCTGATTCAGGGAGTTGTTCTTCAGTTTGAAAATGTTTAGGACATGCTCGCCATTCACACAAAACTGTGTGTTGTCTTTTGGATTAAAGCAGACCTGGAATTGAAAGAAAAACAGCACTTAATATTCACATCTGCACATCACTGTAAAACGATTATTTTGTCTAAGGCCAAAACGTGGACATTTTAATGCAGCAACGTACCATAATGTCATACTGTAGACTACAAACCTAGCTATGACAAAATATTGAAAATGGTCTTGTTAAAGGAAGCACAACAGGCTATTGGGTCAGAGGTTAAATAACATCTTCATTGTCAACATACGTTAGTTTAGTTTTTGTAGTTTTAGTTTGGCAGACTCAGTTTCCCAGAAGACACCTTGGTCAGGTGATGCGGGAGCTCACCTAAACCGAGGCAGGTCATTAAATCTTCCATAAATAGCTGGTTAGTCTGGGAAACTGGGTCGAGCATTGAATGTTTGTTAGTATTTGACTGTCATCTATGTGGGCACTTTGTTTTGTATTTAGGTTTATTTATATTTTGGTTTGTTTTATATTGGTTTTCTTGATTTAGCTTGTACCTTAACCTAGAAACATGTCCCAAGGCACTACTTGTGTTAATAGATTAGTCTTTTGTGTTTAAATGTGTGTGGAGCTGACTCGATTTTGTCCAGTCTTGTGTGTATCTCCAGTTTGTGTAAGTCTCTCTGTGTCTCTAGCCTCTGTGTCTCTGGTCTCCCTAGTTTCTGTGTCTCCCTAGTTTCTCTGTGTCTCTAGCCTCCCTAGTTTCTCTGTGTCTCTAGCCTCTGTGTCTCTAGCCTCTAATCTCCTTGCTCTTCAATACACCTTGTCAATCTGTCAACAAGCTTACACCTTGTCCATCTGTCAACAATGATTCGTATTCCCTCATTAAAAAATGTTTTAGGCTGAGCGGTGAGACATGAACGCACCGCTGTCTTCACTTCTTCATCAGAAGTGAATCTTCATCCTCGTAGGACTGCTTTCAGGGAACCAAACAGGTTAAAGTGTGATGGAGTGAGATCAGGACTATAGGAAGGATGCTTTAAAACCTCAAAATTAAGTCTTTTCACAAAAAGAGTGTCAACAGTGTGGGCAGAAATGTGCAGACATACAAATGAAGCGATGTAACATGTTCACACTTGCACAGCAGTGACTATAACCTTGAATGGAAAGCACTGATAAGACAGTGTGACCAACAGTAGTCTTAATATAACCGGAGTGAGGATAATTTTTGACTCACCCTTGTAATATTAAATCATTATTTAATTTGTCTCAAACATATTACAAACAAATATCCACTTGTTTTTGAAATCATATCAGCAGGCTATTACATAGCAACATGACAGTCAGGTTCCTGGAACAGGCTCCAAGTCCACCATGACTCTGACCAGGATAAATCAGTTACTGAAAATGAATGAATGAGGGTGAACCAGATAGCATAGTAGGTTTATCACCATGAGCTAAACTTGTTCCTTTTCTATAAAACCAACAACTGATGACTAAATCAATAAAAAGTCATTAATATACTTTTTTGATAGATCTGTGTATGTTGTAAGTGGAGAAACATTTTCAGTATTACAAAGCCTTCATCTGTTACTATGAAACATTAGGAGTATTTACCTGACTGACAAAGCCAAAACTTGTAGTGTTTACTGATGCAATGACCTCATTCTTTTCCCAATCCCAGTAAAAGAGGGTCTGGTCAAGTCCTCCCGACTGGCTCAGCAGATACCTGGAGTCAGCAGAAAAAGCCAAGCAGACAAACTCTTGAATGCTGATGTTGTCACCTGTCAGCACCTGTCTCTTGGTGCTATGCTCACTCTGTAAGTCATAGATGATGATGGTACCCTGTTCTCTTCTCTCTGACACAGCCAGGTAATACCGGTCAGGGCTAATAGCCAGAGCCAAGATTCCTTGTAATCCTTGTTGGTCTGAGTTTCCACCTGTGGGTAATAAAAAATTATAAATAATAGATTTGAATTATTATAAAGAAAAAGTTCAAAATATATTAAAATGTCCTTTCTCCATTCACTCCAGATTAAGAAAATACACAATTTGTCAATTTTTGTGTTAATTTCTTAATAAATACTAGAGAGAATTTAAAATATTGAGTACATTTATGTACTGTACAATATATAACCAACTTTATTGCCATAATACACATTGTACAAAGCCCCTAAATGATTTTTTTATTATTTTGTATGTACATGTTATATTCTGCACAAGTTTAAAGACATGCTAGGCCTTTCGCATGAAAAGTACAGAGAGGAAATGCATTCAGATTAACACCCTTTGTTGATTTCCAAAGTATATTTGGAATATAAAGGTCTTTATTGGTTTATTTGTACAGTTATTTGCTTTGTGCTTAGAAGGTACGTTGTGTGCACACAAGATAATAACTTGTTCGTACAAGATAAATAACTTGCATCTACAATATAATAAATTGTTCCCATAATATGAGAAATCACACCTTCTGGGACTTATAAACGCTTCAGGGACTCATAAAATTGTACTTTGCAAAAAGAAAAAAAGCTGTATTTTTCAGTCAGTGTATTGGTTGAATGCTTAGGTAGTTTTAAAGAGGTCAGAAGGGAAGTGATGCTCTCAGCAGGTTTACCTGGAATGATCTTGGCCCATCGCTCATGCACGTCGAAGAACACACAATTATTACCGCTTGGGAAAATTATGGTTTTCTCATTCGAAAAAAAGCTAGCTGTTTCTTGATTTCCCGGACCAACCGAAAACGTGGTGGAGTTTTAAATTAACTCCCATGGCCAGTGTTTGGTTTATTAAAGCTCTGTGAAATGAGAAAAAGAAAACATGCATTATGTAAGGACTGTGGCTATATAAACCCCTAATATAGACTTTCAGGCATGTTAAGAATCACATTTTTTTCCCAACAGTGTCATTAAGTAATAGATGACACAGTATTTGCAATAAATACATGTAGTGTAAGTGTCATTCTACAAAGATGGTGGAAAGTGCTGTCTGTCATTTAGTTTTGCTGATGCCAAAATCATTTAAACTAACATAACAGACACATTATCTATGGATAAAATGGGAGGGTTGCGTCGGGAAGGGCATCGGGCGTAAAACCTGTGCCAAGCTTGTATGAGCGGACCGGATGGTCTGCTGTGGCGTCTCCTTGTCGGAAGCAGCCGAAAGACCAACAACATATCTAAGCACATTACATAGTACTATGTGTTTAGACAATATAGTACTGTATGTACTTTCAATCATGCAATACCTTATTTGTACTTTAATGTTCAATATTTAATTGTAGGATTTTTGTAAATGCCAAGTTTAAGGAAATTTCTTGTTGCTATGATCATACATGGAAATGGGACCATATACATTTCATCTAAAGATGTTTTTCTTTTTATTAAATAAATGTGATTCATAATAACATCAATATCTTACGAAATAAATACTAAAATAATGAAACAATAACTGATTATAATTAATAATATAAAATAAATATCAGGCACCCCAAACTACTGTATGTCATTGATATGACTCTCACTCACTCACTCATCGTCTGTAACGCTTTATCCTGTATTCAGGGTCGCGGGGGGGCCTAGAGCCTATCCCAGGAGACTTAGGGCACAAGGCGGGATACACACTGGACAGGGTGCCAATCCATTGCAGGGCACACACAAATACACACACTCACATGCTCATTCACACACTATGGGCAATTTGGGAACGCCAATTAGCCTAACCTGCAGGTCTTTGTACTGTGGGAGGAAAGCAGAGTACCCGGAGGAAACCCACCAAGCACAGGTAGAACATGCAAACTCCATGCATATAGAGACGGGAATCGAGCCTGGACCCTGGACGTGCAAGGCGACAGTGCTAACCACTACACCATGACGTGCCGACTATGGGTGTGATTATTACACAAAAACAGTTTTATTTTGAAATACGTTTGAAATACAAATGCAAATGGTATACCATTTGTATACCAGATGTCTCTCTTCATTTGAGAAATGTCATCATTTATTTAGCAATTTTATGCAGATTTTATGCAAAGTCTATCATTGGTGTTACAAAACAACAATTATCTGTTAAAATTGGACATAAAATCTAATAATTAATAGAGTTTGACATAATTGAACACCATGTGGTCTTACACATGGATGTTTGGTAAATAGTTTTTCCTTTAATTTTCATTACCGTCATTGGTGTTACCAGGAAGAGAAGTAACACCAGTTATTATATGTACTTTAATAACTTAAAATCTACTTTAAATCTACTTTTTGTGGCTTCCTAAAGTTTAAACGTAAGCTATTGCTATTTAAGAACTTTTAGGTGTGAAAGAAGAATTTTTTACAGATTATTTAATTCATTCATTACAGATTTTTTTTCCCTGTAGAATGACCCATTAGTAAAGTCTGTTATACACACACACACCATATGAATGGCATTTACACCTGAATGCGATTAGATGTTCTCATTTTCATCTCATTGTCAGCCTGTCAGTGGTGTCTATCGGGGTTATAATGGACTTGTAACTAATTGAAAGTAAACTGCATTGTTGTCCGCCGTGTTTAGAGCGACCGACAAAACCGAATTATTTTTTTTCGCCATGAACAAACAACTACATTAAATATGAATCATTATTAGCACCGATGAAAACAATATTTAATTTATTTGAATTTTAATTAACTTACCGAAGAATAATTAAACAAACGAAACTCGTTTGCTCATGGCAACGTCTTTAGCAACGTCACTGGCGTGATCCCTGTGACGAGTTTTGATGATGTGTCACCTAAACAAGCAAT
>JAQMYL010048579.1:0-11636 GCA_030014365.1 Clarias pachynema
AAAGTAACGCTGTAATGTAACTGATTACTTTTTAATGACAGTAATTTTGTAATGTAATTAGTTACTTTAAAAAATAATGTCCTCCAACACTTATCAGATGCTATGAATTTAATAATGTCTTTGTTATCTGGAAGAAAAGAAAGATGTGATAAATGTAGCAGTATAGGCTGGTGTGTATTTGTATAGCTCCACTTGTGGTTGTACATCAACCATTTTAAATGTTGTATGCAACTAATGCTAAATATTAAGAAACACATAATAGTAATTTATGAATGTGTATGTGGAACAGACCCTGAAGGAGACTCAGCAATACTGCAGTGACCACAAGTTACCATTTCCAAACATAGATTTCACAAAGTACAAATCTGAGCCAACCAGGGAAGTGTATGTGTTTGAAGATGAAAAGAATCCTGATGCTCCTATCGTGATCTGTTTTCCACTGGCCAACGTCTCCTTCAAAAAGTATAAAGCACCAGGTAAAGAATACATTCATCAACTTTGCTACAGTTTTTGGGCACTTGAGCTTTGATGTGTTGTAATAGTATCCTGGGTCCTCATCCAGACTGTGATTGACCAGACATCTCCTGAACAAGACAATTAGAGGATAGAATCTAAGTGTAGCTACTTATGCTTTTGTAATTATGAAACATCTTAATTAAACATTGTTGGTGGTAGATCACACTCCTTACATGTCTCACTGCAGGAGTAAAGAGAGGAGACGATGAGCTAAATGAAGGAAATATTGATGTGAGCTCCAGCAACTCTCCATACAAAACCATCAACCTTACGTTTAAGTCAGAAGACTTCCGAAGACTGGTGGACCTCACCTCCTACAACATTGTGAACAACATGAAAGTCATCAGAAAGATACTGAAAAAAGCTCTAAACAAAAAAATGGCTTCAAAAAACTGCATACAAGCATAACCAGTGGGATAAGAAATTAATGAAATCACTTTACAGTGGTTGTGTTGTGTATTTTGGTCAAGTCAGTTGAGAAGAAAACATGTGTTAACAAACCAGAGCAATAAAATGATCTTAATATTTTTTTTCTACAGTTGAAGTAGTCATATACTTCACAATTATAATAAACTACTTTATAATAAACATAAACGTACAGCATGATAGAGGGGGTGCATCATTTTCCTTTGATTGTGTAAAGCTGCTTGGCCACAATAACCATTGTTACAAGCACTATACAAATAAATTGTAATTAAAATACATTGTACTGTGTATGAGGGATTTATATGGAATATAGATTGGTTAAGATTTTGAGATGGTATTTTGAGATGTAATGAGATAAATATATTAATATTAAAATATTAAAATGACTGGTTTTGGGTTAAGAATTGTTCAATGCATTATGAAAACCTGGAAGGATTCTGCTGAACTGTCAACTTTAGAGAAGAAATATGGGTGGAAAAAAATAGAAATCAGAAAAAGGGTTTAAGTTTGATACGGAGCATTAAGATTGGAGCAATTGAAAACAGTCATGTGGTCTGATAAGTCCAGACTGCCCTATTAGGCTTTATTGCCCTATTATGTGACAATAAAATTTCAGCCAATTACCTGAATGTACTGTATTAAATGACCAGGTTATTCCCTCAATGTTTTTTTCTTTTCTTTCCTGATGGCACAGCTACATTCCATGGCTCAAACTATGAAACAGTGGTTTTGGAAGTTTGAGCAACATTTTCACACAGAAACTGGCCACCACATATATTTTAAAGGAATGCAATATGATCATTAGATTTTCATTAGATTACAGACAGAATGGTACACATGTTCATGAACATTTTGTCTGTGTTGCAAGGAACCAGGAAAAAAAGGAGTTGAGCAGAAGGGGCCAGGGTGTTGAGGTAATTAAAAGTTCATGATGAGACAAAAATGAAATAAACTCAACCGGCATCAAATCCTCTTTAAGTTTTGTCTTAACTTCGCTGAAACATGATAGTGTTTTACTGGTGTGGAAATGAAGATGACAGAAGATGTCCTGAAGATAGATGAAGACGATACTCATGGAGTTTTTGAAAACCCTTACTGGCCTTTATTGAATCCACCATGAAGAACTCCATCAAGTGTGTGCCCAACAAAAGGAGCAGTTTTAGATTCTCTTGTACTTTTAGGCAGAGGACCAGCAGGTGCTGAAGACCTTGGGGGTATGTAAGCTGGGGAAGCAGGTTACCTTCACAATGATGGGCCTGCGAGATGACTCCACATCTTCTCCACATCACAATGGATTCGGGTTCACTGGTCCATGTCTCTGATACCCAAGGCCTTCTTGGATTGGCCTGGTGTTGAAGAGGGTACCAACCCTGTCTACACTTTTGTGTTCATTCAGGACGGATAAATGTGTTGCTTTCTGAAGTAGTTTTTAAAATTTAAGATATAAGATAAGATACTATACTATAGAATGCCTGTTTAGTGTAAAATCTATAATGCTGATAAAAAGCTGTACATTTTCAAGATTAAAATGACTGTGAATTTTAAGGATCAGTTTGTTTTTATCTGAAGAGATTACAGTCAAATTAATGCAAACAGATTCACTAATACTTATCGTATCCATCCTATGAGGCTACTTGTTTAATAATATAAGAAATGTCACATCTATACGGATTAGGGCTAACCCTAACCCTGGAAACCCCCACTAGCAAGTAACAGGTAATAATTTCCACCTGTGGCAGCTTAACAAAGAGATAATTAGTGTGTCTCTGTGCATGTGTGAGTGAAATCAAACCCACTGAAAAATTTAAATGCAAGTCTTTCATAAGGTTGTGTTTTTTAAATTTTTATCTGAAATGAAGCAACTGTTTCAGTTTCTGAAAGTAGGCATGAATAATTCTACATTTAACAGTTTATACTACACTACACACACAATACTGTATCCTACTATATGATATGAAACATATGCTATCCATGGACACATGGAGCTACAGAACTGTAAAACTTTGATAATAAAAAGAAAGCAAGCAAGAAAACAAACAAATAAAAACTGGAATAAAATGAATAAATAGAATAAATAATCTGGAGCAAAACACCAAACAAATGAAACAAACTTCACTGATACAGATTCTTCATTAAAACACCAACTTGAAAAGACACCACATGGACAAAAGCACAGGGCAATTCATTTAATTAAATTGGAAACTTAACAGATATGAAAGCAAAGTGGAAGAGAATTAAAAAAAAATAAGTTGCTAGGGGTTTGGAAATTGTTGTAGATGTATTTAAAAAATCCTAGAATACTTCTTAAGTCAACATTTTTTTCAAAACAAAGTTTCTTCGAAGACCAGCAAAAAGAAAATGACGTTTTGCCTCATAGAATTTTAGCTCGGGGGCGTGGCGTCCCTTTCTGCTGCAGTGAGTCATATCATATCAGCAATTCATGAAGCAAGCAGGTCTTAAGAATCTCTCCCAGCACTGAACTGAAGTTATTTTCTTTTTCAGGTTTTCTCTGTTAGAATCTTTAGACTGCTGCTTCTCGTCAACCAGAGGAAATCCTGCAAAGGTTACAAATGCAGGTACTTTATTTTCTCTCTCTCTTTTTATGTCACCTAAAGTAAATGTTGCAGTTTTGATTAAAATAATACAGGTAAATATAGACTTTAGAAGTGTCACATGTCCTGGAAGTCCAGGTAAGTAACAAGGAAAGAGAAAACAAAAGTAAACGTGTCAAGTAAACTGTTTGAACTTTTAGAGGAATAATCTGTTACTCAAAGAGCCTGAGGAGAAAGTGAGGGTTACCATTTTTTTATTCAGCTGTGTTTCTAAAAACAGAAAGAACGATATCAACATATCAATATAATATAAATACACTGAATTGAATATATTTGCAATACTTTAAGAAATACTGTATATACTGTATAAACAAACAAAAACTCACCTTTTGAACTGGGTGGGTGTGGTTAAACACGCCATGGCAAGTCTGATGCCTTGTAAAGCTGAGTGTTTTCTTTTTTTTTTTAAAGAAATATGAGCTCACACACAAGATTCTTAACAGGCAGGTGGTATAAGGACATGTTTTGAGAAAGAAAAAAGTGAAACACTCATCCAGATGAACTGCATAGTGAACATGTGTTAACATGAAGAAGATTAACATAAGAAAAAGATGAGTTTGACAGGTCTGTAATAAAGTGTGGGAAGTTCATGATCATTTTGTAATGATACTTACTTACTGACTTACACTATCAGTTGACATGCCTTTTTTTTTTTTAGGTGTGTGTGTGTATAATACTTGAATGCTATTGAAATTGAATACTTGTAATTCCAATTACATTTTAAGTGCTTATTTAGACCTTGAAAAGTTCCTTGAATCATTCAAGTTTATTAAGGTGGTATGATGTATATCAACACAATGGATTCTTGTGCATTTAATTTACAATTCAGTTTAAACCTTAATCATGTAAAAAAAAAAAAAAAAAAGAAACTCTCAAACATTTTGTGCCAGTATCAAGTACCCCAGGTGGGGAAAACCTATTTATAGAAAATATGTGATAACTTTTTTTTTTTTTTGTCGTATTTGTGCACATTTGTTAAATTTAAATAAGTGTCTGATATTGTCTGTGGGTTTTAAATTATATTTTAAATATGTACACCTTTTGGAATAATTACCGTAAATGGGCAAGGAATGTCACTTACTGTACCTTGATTTGCAACATAAAAATAATGAAAAAAGAAACACTCAAAGAAAAGGCTTGAATTTTACAAGATATTAATTTACATGTATTTCAGTGAGTGTCTTATATAGAGTTAAAACATTTAATATTTTAATTAGAAAATTAAACTTTTTTAATGTAGAAAATTATTGATGCATCAGTGTTTTTTTTCTTTTTCTTTTAAAGACAATGACTGAAATAAATCAAGACCATTATTAGTGGAAATTAACTAGATTAATTTGGTTAAGATTGACTAGATTAGATTTTAGATTATTTGCATTTTCTGAAATAGTATTTTTTATTCATAAATAAAAGATGCATTTAAAATCAAGGACCGGCAACTGGTTGTGTAAAATTAAATATTTTTAATTAGAAGTGTGAGATGGTTTGTCCATACAGTTACTAATACTGGAAAAACATTCTTCTTATTATTGTTTTTAGCAGTAGGTCTACACCAGATTCTAATGTGCAGACCAAATTGAAATTGGTTTAAACCTTTAAATTGGAGTTCAGTGCAGGAAGTATTTCTGCTTCATGTCCTGTGTTTCTGAGGCTTTACTGAATCACCCTGACCTTGACCTGATCAGGATGAAGTGCTTATTCAAAGAGAGTTTGTGAAAAGTTACTAATTACCCAAATAAAATATTCACTTACATTTATTATATTCTACATAATTCTCTTTAAGCTTAACATGTTTGATAACTTAATTTGCTTATCTTGCTTGAGGAAGGTCACTTTACCTGCAGAGACAAGCTTTTTCTGGATCCTTTGTATGGATGGTAAACATTTAGTGTTAATACTTGGACTTGAGCAAATAAAATATGTTTTTAGCTGATGCTAAAACAGCTGCTAGGTGCAGTGGAGTTTTACTTTAATTTAAAATTGCTATTTTCACAAATTCAGCTTACACTGGCTGTGATCAAGACCTCTCTAAAATTCTTAAATCCAGTGTTTCAAATACATGAAACATTGATGTATTATTTAGCAAAGAGAGATATGAATGCGCTTGAATTCCTGTTCTTTTACAGCCTTTGTTCATCTGCATATTTACTGCTCAGGGTGAAGTTACTGTAACTGACATCAGTGTTTCACTAATATACTGTAATGATCCTACTGTATATCAACAGATCCTGTTTGCCCAGTGTGACATTAGAGCCTCCACCCCTAAACTGAGTAGATTAAGCAAGAGGGTAATTACAAAAATAACATAACATTAGAACCACAATAAATCACAGTACTTTTATTTTAATGCTTCAGAAGATTTGATTTCATACAGATTTTGTGTAGTTCATCCATCATGGTTTAATCTTGTAATAAAGTTCATATAAGTCAGTAACATATTGCAGATAACTTATTGCAAATTAATATGCAAAGAAGCACAGCTGTAAAAGATTGGCCTCCTATACAGGGAGTATTTCTGCTTCAGTGCTACTGGGAGTCCAGCTCCATCCCAAGTGCTTTCTGAAAGTTAGTCAGAGTAATTATTAGCTCAAATTGCTGCTCAAAATGAATTAGCTAATGCACTCAACATAACTGTTGTAATGCTGAATTTATTTTTAAAAATATTAATACAATGAAAGATTTCACTTCTGCAGGCTAATGTTAAATGTCCTGGTTAGGAAATGACCAATAGCACAACAAATGAGTTTAGCACTACATGTTTATTTAGGTTTAAGGGTGAACTCTTGTAATATGTACTCATACAGTAAGTAAGCCAGAGCTGCAGATGTACTGAAACATAATATAGTGGAGTACAAAGTATATTTTTCTCCGGTTTAGTCCCATATTTTTAAATGCAGTTGTGTGCAATGGAAAAGCCATAAACTTTTACAGATGTGATCATTATAATCAATAGTAAATACATTTATATGTTGTTTGTCGGCTTTTCGTGACCAGAAAGATAGGCCCTCTTCACCAAAGGGAGGAGGTAGTTTGTGTAGGAGGCATCGGCTCCGCCATCAGAGTGATATTATTGGAACGATTTTATGAGTACATGATTGCAGTATAGGACCGATGCCTGATTCTAGTATCGGAGACATCCCTACTTGGTTCCCCAAATATACATACAGTATTAGTCATTTATTCACTATGGCCCTCACCAGCAGTTACTAAAGATGAGTGACAATATTATTTGACATGATTTGACAAATGTTGTTTGACTATATTTACAGGAATGAAAAGGATTAAGTACTTTAATATTTCAAAAGAAAATATTTTTTGGAATGCTTGGGTTAGTAAGGCCATATGTTCAGTGTAAATACAGTATGTAACGGTTCACAGTATTTTCATATGGGTTTCAACATAAAAATGGCAAACTGATTTCCACAGTGCTCAAATTACAAATTTTCAGTCTCTGACAAATATCTCTGTTCATCTTGTTACCTGTGTGTTGCAGAAGGAACTGGCGCCACACTGGAACCTCCGGGTCACGGTGCTACGAGGACACTTCGAGCATACTTATGATTACTGTATGTCATTTATTCAGCACACACAAACACACATTACTAAGTACAAAATCAGATATTGGCATGAGTTACTTTATCTACAACTAATCATGTTTCAGTTTTGCATTTTAGAGTTTCACTTAGTTTTTAGTGTTCAAAGCTTATCAAATGAACACTCATATCATTTAGTGGTAAACATTCAGTTTTAACACTTGGACTTGGGCAAATAAAATATTGACAGCCGCTAGGTGCAATGGAGTTCTACCTTAATCTAAGATTGCTATTTTCACAAATTCAGCTTTCACGGCAGCCCAGGCAAATATTTTTTAAATGCAGTTGTGTGCAATGGAAAAGCCATAAACTTTTACAGATGTGATCATTATAATCAATAGTAAATACATTTATATGTTGTTTGTCGGCTTTTCGTGACCAGAAAGATAGGCCCACTTCACCAAAGGGAGGAGGTAGTTTGTGTAGGAGGCATCGGCTCCGCCATCAGAGTGATATTACTGGAACGATTTCATGAGTGCAGATTTGGAACGATTCCTGATTCTGGTATCGGAAACATCCCTACTTGGTTCCCCAAATATACAGATTAGTCATTTATTCACTGAATGGCAATATTATTTGACATTATTCGACACGTTATTTGACTATATTTACAGAAGTTACAGGGATTACCTACTTTAATCTTTCAGAAGAAAATAGTTTTTGGAATGCTTGGGTTAATAAGGTCATGCATTCAGGGTAAATATGGAACGGTTCACAGTATTTTCATATGGGTTTCAACATAAAAAGGGAAACTGATTTCCACAATACTCAAATTACAGGTTTTTAGTCTCTGACAAATACCTCAGTTTATCGTGTTACCCGTGTGTTTGTGTGTCCTTTATTCAGCACACACAAACACACATTACGAAGTACATAATCAGATATTGGCATGAATTACTATATGTATTTTTGTACATCAATAACACAGAATAGAATAACCTATCTCCAACCATTACTCAGTTGTCCCTCTGTTGATCTCCCTGAAAAATTATATAAACTGTATGATCTAGAAGTATTTCCCATCGTGCAGGTTTATTTTTAGTTATGCATTAAATAAAGATTAGGCAGTGCAAACTGCTTTTATTCATAATCATTCAACCAATGTAATAACTTGCATTCACATTGGTCTATAAACACTCAAGTTTATTAATGATAATGAACTAGTACGCAATGTTGTTTAAAGAATCCTAATGTAACAGTGATAACAGTGTTGATTTGTGGATAAACTAGCAACTGGTAGATCTACTGCCATTGTTGCTATGATTGTAACATGCAAAATACATGAATATGATAAAGCTTTAGGCACACTGTTTTTGTCTTCTGCTGTTTGCTCTTATGTAGAGTTAAACTCCAACCTTTAGCCTTGCTGAATGTGTTAAGATTAGCGTCCTCATAAAATAGAATGCTAGCACCAACATGTTTGCAGTGTGGTGTGTAAAAACTTCATAATACAGTTGAGGCCAAGGTATTCATTCAGTTCACACCACCTTTCATAATTGCTTTTTAAAAACAAATTAGTGAGGTAAGGTGTATATATTATCGGATGCATTTAATAAGAACAACCCTGTTTCAAGCTGTGGATTATGGGGTGGAGTGTGAAACCGTTGAGCTGATTAGAGATTCCAACATTTACCACGACGCTTGACGCTTATCCAGTAATCTGTATATTTACACAGGCAAAGCGTTTAATCAAGATATAACCTTTCCTGACATATGCAAAGTGGTTTTGCCCAAAGTGATTTTTAATCTGCCAGAAATATTATAAAGGTCAGGGTAAGCTTCTCATCTTTTCCAATAAATCTCACATTTTGCATTATTTTGTTACAAGAATTTGGTCTCATGTAGAGTATAATGAGTTGGATGCTTTACTACTTCCAAAATAGTGACAACTTGTTTAGTTTTGAAAGTCTAAAAGTGCATAAACAAACTATTTATAACTTGCCAATGGGATGGAAAGTGACATAGCCAACCTAACTATTACTGTAGCATCTGCTTTGGATGTCTTGACTCCCAGGCATTCACACCTACCAACACTAAACTGGGTTTTTTTTTCATGCAGATTTTTAAACTAGTGACTGTGTTAATATTGCTTACTGGACTTTTTACATGTGTGTACATGCATGCGCAGTTACGCACTCATATTATATTAACGAACAGAGGTGCCTGGATGTACTACGAAGCTCACTGCTGCTACATACAAAAGTCTGACGACATAGACTCCGCAGACCATGATGGCGGTTTTATACGAGACCCATCGGACTTCTACAGAGCGCAAACAATAATGAGGATTTGTTTAGGCTTCTGTTTGGCCCCCAGTTGGTTTGGGATGCTCCTAACAGCACTCAATAGGGCGTTTTGCGTTTTTAGGTGGACAAAGATATTTTTAAAAAGTAGGTCGTATGCAGAATTATTTTAAAAAACGAAGTAGGGAAATCTCAGTTTTTTAAAATACCTGGCTACGTGTGGACATGGCCTCAGACTAAACTGCTGTCTTATCATGCCAAGTCAGACAGAAAGATAGTAAATATTGCGATGCATTAAGGTCCTCCACAGAAGTCAACATATTTACGTAATCAACTACATCAATTATGTCAATGCCTTGGTGAAGCTCTACAATGATTTCTTTTGCCTCAGCAAAAAACCCAGTTGATGAAATATGAAGTGAAATTGATAGGAGAGAGCTGTTCTCACAGAGTTCTCCAACTAATCATGGAAGCAATACGTCCTTCATGGAATATTGCCAAATAATTTGATGTCACCAGCATGCACAGCAAAAATAGAGAAATGTTCAGATCAAGTTAACCTTATTAACCTACAGTACTGAAAAGCTTTACACGACTGCTTTCGAATAAGGTGTTTACATAATTTTTTTTCATACATCTAAATCATGTTAAACATTCCTGGACTAAACTGGAAAAACGTGTCTGAGCAAACGCCCAAAACCTGTTTGTGTCACACCTGATTTGAGCAAAGTTTTGTTTGATGCTTGTTGTAGGCTACCCAAACAAAAGCCTTAACTCCCTCAGTATGGGGAGTGTATAGAAACGTGAAATGTGCTACAAAAACTACATTTGAATGTTGTGAGCTTGCTGTAAGTGGATGAAAACTTTTGACCTCAGTACCCCTGAGACTTAATGTTGCATTATTAACTTGAATTGTAATGATTAAACTGCATTTTACCCACTCTGTCTAACTTGGCGGCATGTATTCCTACAGTTTCACAGCCTGACCTTTATGTGACCCTTCATCTGCCCACTGCCTCGGCTTGTACTCTGAGAACCAAGACAATCAATAACTGCAAGACACCTGAATGGAACGAGACTTTTCAGTTCCGTGCCTACAGCCAGGCAAAGGTCAGTGAACAGGGTTCAAGTCTACTCCCAGTGTTAAATGGTCCTGTTGAGTTTTTTAAAATGCATACAGTATTAGAGGATAAACCAATAATACCCACCATAATAGAGTAATTGAGTATTTTTTTTTTATAACATCAGCTTTACTATATTTGGATGTAACCCATAGCAAAGAAACTCGAAGATGAGATCTCATGTTAATCTCTTCTTTGTCTCCTAGACAGAAACGAGCCATCTTTGAGACTTGAATGAGATTTAGGCATTTTCTGCATCTTCTCAAAGTTGTCTCAAATGTGGCTCATTACCTTTAAATCTCATAGATAGTTTACATTTGTCTTGTGTGCAACTCACATATGCAGATATGAGCCGTCTTTGAGACTTGAATGAGATTTTAGCCATTTTCTCAATATTCTCAAATGTGTCTCAAATATGGCTCATTACCTCTAAATCTCAGAGATAGCTCATATTTTTTGTTTCCCCAAAGCAGTGTTTCCCGCACATTAAGTACACAGTAATTGTAAACCGAGCATTTGGGTTTTCTATGTTCTGATATAATCCTTTCTAAAAATGTCGCTTAGTTATGTGTTTATAGTTAGTTAAAATGAAATAAAATTGAGTTCTTTATATTGACGAATATATTCTCCTGAAAATATATATTCTGAAATTTCTCTATATTGCACAATCCTGACTCATATACAGTATATTTATTAAAACATGAAGCAAAGAATGGCTAAAAATGCTTTGGGGTTTAAGGGCTAGGCTTTTCTGACAAACAGTGCCACCTACATTAAAGAGTGTTTAGTACTTTTTTATACTTCATCTTACTCTTCACATACGGGTAGATGGAGGGGAGGGTTAGTACAGTAGGCTGGATCACTGAAATGAAGAAATACAGTTCACACAATATGAAGAAATGTAGATATGTAGGTTAGTAACAACTAAAGTCAATTACAAAATTGCTTTGTAATAAATAAATGTTTTATTTTTAAACATTTTAATTCTAGCTTGTTTATTTTTAAAAAATCCAACCACCAGTTATATTATTATACAGTACACCCAGGTGTCCCTAGTTGATCAACATGGCTAACCTTTTACAATGTGTACACCTTAATGAATTTATTGAAATTAAACTGGCAAAT
>JAQMYL010048926.1:0-11621 GCA_030014365.1 Clarias pachynema
TTGGCGTGTTTGATACACACATGCTTCACAACCGGCAACATGACAAGATGTTCCCATAGCGTTTTCACGCAGCATCAAGTGTAGCCTTTGAAAGGGAACCTCCACTTCAGTTAGTGAAATAAAATCTAATATGTTATACCTCACCAAAATTCCTCTTCCTTATAATCAGGAGTTTCTTCTTGCTTAATGTAACACATTAAGTAATAATGTTCATATAGCCATGCTGATAGAAACCTCCTCTTTCCAAAGAAACCTACTGTAGCGTGATTTATTTATCATCCTATTCATCTGAACTTGAGTTCATGATTATTGCATATATGAAATGATTCTTAATAAAAGGACAAGGATATGCTAATATTTGACATGACTGATGGTCTGTTGTGTTGGAAATGTTTGGACTTAAACAGTTTACATGTTTAATGTTGCTAATGCTGTAAATGTAGAGTGCATGAATACGTCACGACTTTGATATGTCTTTGATATATCAAGTTTGCTTACTCATATACCACAGCATGTACAAAACACACACATATATACAGTATATATATATATACACTGCCATGAGCTGGCATCCAAATCAGGGAACATTCCTGCCTCACTGCTAATGTTATGGTTTAGATCAGCCATGCTTCTGACCAGGATAAAGCAGTTTTTAAGAACATATTTAATATTGCCTCGTCTGATGTTTAAAGGTTTGGGGATTTTTTTTTTAATCTTGATTGATATTCTAAATTTTTTAATAGTTCCTTGTTATTGCTTTTTCTTTAAGTTGATGTTCTCTATCAAACTCTGACATCGTATGTCTACATTTTTGACACCAGCTATTTATTTATTTTCTCTAGAAAAGAAATAAAATTAACCCAGGTCCTACATTCATTCATTCATAAACAAAATTTCTGTTAAATATTGCTATCCCATGACACTTGTTCAAGCTACCATAAAACAGGTCTGAGAATCAAAGATATCCACCAAAACCCATTTAATCCAAATAATTGTAATACAATTTTAAAATACAGGTTTTACGCCGGATGTCCTTCATGATGCAACCCTCCCATTTTTGTCCCTGTGGTACTGGCACTAGACTGGCCCTGTATCCAGTGGGTTTATGGCATTGGCTAGGAATCCTACCTGGGCCTTCTGAATGGCAGGTGGAAACCATACCACTGAGCTACCAATGCCCAAAAAAATCAATTATGCATTTGGGTGAAAAATGTTAATTTCACATGGAAAGAGAATCTTTTTTGGCAGTCTGTGCCACATTGGCTTTTCTGTGAGATTAGACAGTCTGGTCTTTGGTCCGCATGGGCATGGGTGAGACTTAGGTGCCCATGATCTTGTCACCAGTGTACTGATAAATAATTGATAACCAATGTTAATTTGGTAATGGTGCTAATGTTATGGCTGATATGTGCATATGGAGTCACAATTCACTTGCAATCCCAAGTGCAAATTAACATCCTGTGTTTTTTTTTCTTTTACTAAGTCATTTATCTTCCCGTTTGTTGTTCTGATTATTGATATTGTGACTGTCTTCATTTTTGTTTGTTTGTTAGTCTGTTTTTTGTCTGTGTAGTTTGCTGATCCACAAAACAGTTTTTGGTTTTGTTTGCATGAAAAATGACCATAATAGATTTCAAAAGAAGATGGTGACAAATTACCAGAAGTTGTGCACAATAAGCAAAAGATGAAAACAGGACTGATTATTGTGGGAAATTATTTAAGAAATAGTCAACAGCTTGCATGTTGCTATGTGTCTGTGCCGTTTGTATAAATGTGTCCAATTATGTCTACAGGTGTGCCTAATAAAGTGAAAAGTGGACATAAACCTTTCCAGAGAAATGGGACTTGTCAGATGAATGTTCTTTATCACCTGTGCAAGCGAAGCAATCCTTAATCATCTGTGCAATCAAAGAAGGACATTCTTCAAAAACATCCTGTTTCTCTGGAACTTTCTTTGTGTCTTTTTATTACATTCACCATCTTTACCCAGGTACACTGTGGTTACTGAATGAGGTTAAACTGAACATTGTGTTTCATGTAATTTTATTAAATTCCCTCAAAATAAAACATGGGAAGATAAGGAATTTGATTGCAATCTGCATCCTGTACAAGCAAGGCATAAATACTGGAAGCAATACAACCCAATACATGACCCAATAAGTAGCATGGTAGGACCCAAAGTCACTAATCATGTATATTGTGCATAAAATCATATCACTAAAATTAGTTTTTGTTGTTAGTTACATTTATGTAACTTTTTTTATTCAGAATTTATTTTGACTTTATTTGTACTGTAGAAACATGCACAAGTTTCATTTACAGAAGACAATATGGTGTCTCAGCCTCCCTCACTCTCAGCACTGGAGCCCCCCAGGGTTATGGTCTGAGCCCCCTGCTGTACACATATGACTGCGGGGCCACTACTGACTCCACCATCCTCAAGTTTGCTGACGACACCATCGTGGTGGGCCTGATCTCTGACAATGACGAAGCGGCCTACCTGGAGAAGATTGGAAAATTGTAGAACTGTTGCCAGAGGAACAACCTCCTTTTAAAAGGAGTTGCTAGTGGACTTCAGTACAAAGCAGGAGAGGAACTACCAGACCCCCGTAATCAACAAGAGCCCAGGAGAGAGTGGACAGCTCAGTGTTCACATCTCGCAGGAACTGTCACAGTCCTGTCACATCAACACCGTGGTGAAAAAGGCCTGGCAGTGTCTCTACAACCTCAGACGCTTGAGAGACTTCAGACTACCATCCAAGGTGCTTAGAAACTTTTACTCCTGCACCATAGAGAGCATCTTGATGGTTTGGGAACAGCACCATGCAGAACCATGCAGGACAGACGACCTCTATAGAGGATAGTGCGATCAGCTGAGCACCTCATCCCCACCGAGCTCCCTGACCTGCACCCAATCTACAGCAAGCAGTACTGGACCAAGGCCAGGGAGATTGTGAAGGACCTCAGCCACCGCAAAAATTGACTGTTCTCTCTGCTGTCGTCAGGAAAGTACTTCCGCTCCCTGAAGGCCAACACAAAGAGACTGAGGAGGAGCTTCTTCCCACAGGCGATACGGTCTCTCAATCATAACACCACATCGCACTGACCTTTTTTTTGCATTAGGACATATGATTAACCATCCTTCCATTATTGCATTTTGCACATAAGGCTAACCATTTTTGCATTTTTTGCACATTGCATGTTTATGGATATTTATTGACATTTATACACACCGACACATTCATGTACATTTACACTCACCCCTGAACATTTCTGGAAATCATTCACTATCTCACACACCCTGGACATTTCTATTTAATTTTTGCACTTTCCACATTATAGACATTCACATTCATGCACATTTGCATTTTTTTTTTTTTATAGATTTATACTCACAACAAAAGTTTACAGCTAAGGATTTTCTATAGTTTTCTATATTTCAATATTTACTATTGTATAGCTATGTTTTTATATATTTTATATTTTTTATATATATATATATTTTGTTCTATTTTCAATAGCTAAATTTCTCTACAGCATATTCTATTTATTATTTTATTCCGCAATTAATTCTTTATTTTTACTTTAAGGTCACGAGCGGTCGTATAAGCATTTCACTGCATATCGTACTGTATATGACTGTGTATATGACAAATAAAATTAGAATTTGATTTGATGAGACTCGTAATCGCAGTAAAACATTTGAATGGTGAAAACTTTTTAAACAAGTTTCCAAATGAAGATCCCAGCCAAGGTGCCTCAGAGCTCACTGAAGTAATACAGAATAGTTCATACGTAAATTTTTGTAGAACATTCAAGGAGTGAAACTCCTGATCCCTGAAAATTGACTGATAACTTGCTGCCACAATCCTCATACAGTTCTGACCTTGCTCCAAGTCATTTCCATATTTTTAGGCTATAAGAGAAGTCATCTGATTATGGCTCTAGCGTACTGAGATAACTTTCTAAGATAAGAAAAGCTGAAGAGCTATTTTCTCAGTAAAACTGCCCATTTTTTTCACACAATGCACCAGCATGCCAGTCCTACTGTAGATAGTTTTCCAGTGTAATGGAAGTTAAACAGGAGTTAATTTGACCAAGATTAGACTGTTATCTTTCTTTGTAAAGCAGAGCAGTACTAAGTATCACCACTGACCTCAGTGTTTTACATCAAACCAGAAGAGACTTCTACTTAAATGTACATTCATGTTTTTGAATTGTGTAGCATATTCACTTTATACTGTATATAAGTAACTTTTGATTTTCTTGCAGTGCATTAAAATCCAGAACTATGGCTGGTCAGACTAAACTGGTGTTTGTTCTTCTTCTCGCCATGGCAACAACAGCTTTTGGTAAGAATCTTTTGTCTGTTAATCAGTACACTTTAAATCAAGCAGTTTAAAACTAGGATTTGTTTCCTGTCTTGTAGTTGCAATGAAATGTCTATAGTGAACACCTCCTGATTTTTGAACAATCTGCAATAAATATATTTAAGAGATGTACATTTACAACGTCTTTAATTTTTTTTTTTTTTTTCATTTTAAGCGGGTGGAGTGAATAAAGATAGTAAATAAATAGAATAAATAAAAATAAAACTTAAAGATTATTAGCAGACATTGTAACCATCAACACTAGCATTTCTCTTCTAAAATTACTCTTCTGTTATACTGTACATCAATTTTTATGGCATGAAGGTTATGTATCTGTTAGCATGACTACAAATTCATATATTAAGGCTGCAAGATTTATCAAGGCGATAAGCACATGTCATGACCACATGCTAAGTATCTAATTCTCAGAAATTATGTAGAGGGCACAAACTGTGCAACTTGAACTTGTGAGCATCGTATACCTAATAACTAGTATATATTGAATAATTTGTTGGGAATAACAAAACCGAGTCTATTTATGAAGAATTGATCTTAAAGTGAAACTGGCTAATAGTATATCTATTGAATGATGACACTGACTCCAGTATGTCTTTAAAGTTTTCCCAAATTTAAATACATTTTATTATCAAGGTCAGTATTTCATGACCACTAAATAGACCTAGAGTTGATTTATTCTTTGCCCAATCTTACTAAAAATGACCTCCATGGGTTTTTTTTACATGCTACTTTTAATTTTATTCTGCCAATGTAGGGCAACGTTGCTCAAGCTGTCCAGATGGATGGGAGGAATATAACGGACGTTGCTTCAAATATCACAGCACCAAAATGGACTGGCTTTCTGCTGAGGTTCAGTTATTTGTAAATTTGTAGACATTACACACACACACACACACACACACACACACACACAGACACACACAAATATATACAGTATATACACCCAAGCACACATGCACGCACGTACACACATGCACACACACACACACTATTCAATTCAATTTTATTTGTATAGTGCTTTTAACAATTGACATTGTCGCAAGGCAGCTTTAAACCATCAAAAGAATTATTTTAAAATGATTTAAGTTTACTTTAATAGTGTAATGAATTACACTATACTGTATATAGTGCACAATTATGCATACATTCAGAAAATAGACAGTAAGAGCAATAGTAATAGCAAACTATATGTACACTATCACTCTGCGTTGCATGTGTTCTAACAATCGTTAATTACACTAAATATTGTTTGCCACCTTTGGTGAAAGTAGGTTGGTATAACCCGTAGTACTGGTGAGAGGGGAGAGCAGCTGCAGCCAAAACCCACATTTAAAACCAGTTATGGTAGCACTGTCAGCAAGAAAACATGTCTGATAAGGGTATGTCCTCTTAAGCAACACTTAGCAAGTTCTTGTTTCCAAACCATCCATGTTGTTCTGTTTACCCCGTCCATTGGACCGTCAATGTGGCAAAGTCGGCCTTTATCTTTAGCAGAGTAACAGCCACCTCTTCAACCTTCATGCAGCATTTTTCTTTGTCCAAACACTGCAAGTCGAATTGATGCTAAAGTGCTCAATTTTGGTCTGATCTGACCACAGCACTTTCTCCCAATCCTTCTTTGTTCATTGGCAAACTTCAGATGGGCCTGTACATGTGCCTTCTTGATGAGAGGGACCTTGCAGCACCGAAGCATTTTGATCCATGTATATTGTGTTACCAGTGGTTCTGTTTAGTGACTTTGGTCCCAACTGCCTTGAGATCATTCAAAAGCTCCTCCTGTGTAGTTCTGGGCTGATCCCTCACTTTTCTCTTGATTATCCTTATGCCATGAGGTGAAATCTTGCATGGAGTTCCTTTTGTACTTCAATTTGCAAATAATTACTCCAACAGTTGCATTCTTCTCACCAAGCTTCTTGCAGATGTTCTTGTAGCCCATTCCAGCCTTGTGCAAATCTACAATCTTGTCTCTATTTTCTTTGAGAGCACTTTGGTTTTGTCTGTGGCCGTGAGGTTTGAATGGAGAATGGAGATTCTGCGGACAGGTGGCTTTTAAACACATAACGAGTTGTTCTTAGGAGCACCTCCTTAAATTAATCTGTGTAATTGCTGTTGGTTGGTAGGGCATCAAATACTTATTTTATTCACTGAAATGCAACTCATTTTATAACATTTATATAATGTGTTTTTTTTCTGTATTTTTGATTAATATTCTATCTCTATTCTTTAAAATAAATCAATGATAAAAATTATAGACCCTACATTTCAAGTGGGCAAATGTACAAAATCTGCAGGGGATCAAATAATTATTTTCCCCACTGTACGTGTTTGGGGGCACAAAATAACTGGTTAAATAAACAATCAAATCATAATCAGCTGATAATAAATGGTGTTTGTAGCACAGTAGTATGAACGCAATATCACCCTTGAGGTTATGCTGCTGTGCTTTTATAATATTGCTTAAATATTTCAAATTGCTTTTTAGAGTCATAGTTTACAAAGGGTCCATAAAGGTCCATTCAAGGCATCTGAATTTATACCTTTATTTATTTATTTTCACAACTGTGGAAATCCACAGTCATTTTATTATACTTTTGAGTCATTTTTTATGTGTGTGGTTTTATATATTCTTTCTGTTTCCTCCTTCCTCCTAAAGTTATTGCTAGTATGTTTAGTGGCTACTCTAAATTGCTCACAGGGGTCAAAAAGTAAATGTGTGTATGATTTTCTAACATAGACTGATGTCCCATCCAGGGTGTAATCTTGTTTTATCCTCAGAGGCTCTGGTAGAGGTTCAGGATTCACTGTGAAACCGATTAGGATACAGATCTTACTGTATATGAATGAATGAAGGGGATTACAGTACCAGGGAGACTCTGCTTATATAAAATAATATGTAGTTAATGAGCATGCAGTGATGCCAAAGCTCTTTTTCTTTTCTAGGCACACTGCCTGACTCTCAGTGCGAACCTGATCTCAATACACAGTGAGGAAGAATATAAATTTGCCAAGTCCCTTATCCGTGCTCAAGACCCCAGCGAGAATCCAGCATGGACTGGCCTTTCTAGCTGTCAGAAGGTATGTTAAAAGTCAAATTCTTTTTCATCTAAGTCACATAGTCAACACAGGGAAGATATATACTGTAGCTATACAGTGACTGTTTTATCAACCTACTCATAGTCAGATGAAGAAACAGTTACAATATTAAACAAGTATTACAGAATTTAAGTCATTAAACAAATAAAATATAAAATATCCATCATTAAGCCCAACTTGGGCTTCAATCAGTGTTCAAGGAATGTTTCACAAAAAAAGGAAAGCATGTTTTAATATCATATGAACATTCTGCAAATTGACCATTTGACTATTATTATTATTATTATTATTATTATTTCTGTTGGGAACTTACCACAGCTAAAGAATTTATGTATTGTATAAAGTATTTATAATGTTTGTTTGACATTATAACTTGCTTTTCATTAACATGTAAAACATGACATGAGAAAAATACTTACAGTGCATCCGGAAAGTATTTACAGCGCATCACTTTTTTCCACAATTTGTTATGTCACAGCCAGTAAATTTCATATAAGGGGAAGGAATGCAGATTCCTGACAAATTTGACACTCAGGGCGGAATGTTAAAGAAAAAAGAAGCAGTCACGCCATATCTCCTCAGATCATATTCACTGACCTGACTTCATATTAGTTTAATACAGATTCTGTGAGCACTTTGAGAAAGCACTGAGCACTATGATTCTGTGAGAAAAATAGATCTGCACCTGATTATCATGCATTTTATTCAATTAATGGCCAAAAGGGGTCTACTGGAGGAAATCACAACAAAGGAAACGCCAGTTTCTGGTAGAGTGTGAAGAAGTTCAATGATTGTCCACCACACTCTCATTGTCAAGTACATTACACCTCAAATTTTAAATAACTAAAATGGTGTGACTGATGTCCTATAGACATTACTGTATTTATGGCAGAATAGACTCAAGGGCCCTTGCTTGGTATTACATTTTATTTGAACTGCACGATTTAATCAGATGATTGTGCTGACATCTAGTTTGTCCATAACATAGGTCACCTATTAGTGAAAAAAAAAATTCTCTTGGAATTTACTAACTTGAACCTCTTACTGTTCTGTTGAGAAAGATGATTGCTTTTTATACTTTCTTATGGTGTGAAATGTATTCCAAATTAAATAATGACTCATGTAGTGGACTTTCCACTGTTCATAATTTCAGCCATTAACCTGGCTCTGGTCTGATGGCACCCAACTGACTTTTACCAAGTGGAATCCAGGTGAACCAAATAATCCACAAACTGAGCGCTGTGTGCATATGAACTTCCAAAATCCCTCCACCAGTAAGTAAATCTGGTAACTTCTTACAGTATGTGCACTGTATTTTAGAATCTAACCTTTCTAACTTCTGTTAGAAAATTTAAATGCCATGATATTAAAATTTTTATATACTGTATATATTTTTTTTCTGCAGGCGATAAGAACTGGAATGACATTTCATGTAATAATGTCTATGCCTTTGTGTGTGTCAAGAGGAGTCAGTGAAATGCTCGCGGCTGCACCTCACAGTTACACAATGTTGAATTAATTATTTTACTTTTTCCTGTCACAAAAACATGTTTGTGGCATTTTACCATACTTTCTGCAAATAAAAAAGCTAAAAAAAAGAAAAGAAAAGAAAGAAAAAAAAGAAAGAAAGAAAGAAAATAAATCTGTCAAATGTTTTTGTTTAAGGAATAATTTAATTACCATATTTTTTAAATTATATTTTAAGGTATATTCTCAATCTATTCTTGTAGCACTTTACAGCACTTTTCACTTTGACTCATTTGATGAGCACTTGTATTGTCTATGTTTAATCACACAACATTTCTCCTTCAGGAAAGTTTAATAAGTAAAATTAATTAGCACAATAGAGCCGTTAACCATCAAGAAACCCAAAGTGAATTATTGCAATTAAAAAAGGGAAACTTACCTATTTGAAATTCATTGCATATATGTTTATGCACATTTTGAGTTTGAGTGAATTATTTTTCATAGAGTATAAATAATGTGTATATCTCAGTCTAATTCAGTACACACAAAGTAAGTAAGTTTCTCAGGAAAGTTTGCACTAGAATCAAACACTGAATCTCCACTTTCCACTTTATTAGGAACATCTGTAGACTTTTATAAAGGTCTGTATCATACATCATGAGGTAAAAGTACAGCCTCCTTCAATTCTATTTTTTTATGCATCACTATTTTTTATATAACTAAACCACATAATCTCAGGTAACAACAACAACTACAACAAAAGCACAACAGATTTCAATATGTAGTGTTTTTTGTTTTGTTTTTATTTTCAGGAATAATATGGTAAAAAAAAAAAAAAAAAAAAGTACACTCTTCCTGCTTCCACAATTATTAATATATCAATAAGCTGCTCTGTGTTACTAAAAAAAATGCACAAGATTAGTTAACTGTCAAGAAGCATGACAACCTTTATAAAAGCAGAACTTTTGGCAGCTTAGTGTTTTCAAACTTCAGAAAAAAGAAAGATATTATGATGTATAGTATATTAATATATTAAGTATATTATCATAATATTAACCATAGTATCATATTATTATTATAATTTTTTCATGGCTAAATTTTTCATGGCTAAATCTTCATTGATTGCTCTTACTGGTGGAATGTGCAAAGTGTGAAAGTTTAATGAACAGAGTAATAGTACAGTTGTGCTTAAAATACTGCAATGCACACAACATTATTGGTGACAAATTGTTGGTGCGCGTCTCTCTCTGGCGCATCTGTGACCAAGACAGCAAGTCTTTGTGATGGATCAAGAGCCATGGTATCCAGAGTAATGTCAGCATACCACCAAGAAGGACGAACCACATCCAACAGGAGTAACTGTGGACGCAAGAGGAAGCTGTCTGAAAGGGATGTCCGGGTGCTAACCCGGAATGTATCCAGAAAACATAAAACCACAGCTGCCCAACTCACTGCAGAATTAAATGTGCACCTCAACTCTCCCATTTCCACCAAAACTGTCGGGAGCTCCAGATGGTCAATGTACATGGCTGGGCTGCTATAGCCAAACCTTTGGTCACTCGTGCCAATGCCAAACGTCAGTTTCAATGGTTCTAGCAGCGAACATCTTGTGGATTTGATGTATTGTTCTCTGATGAGTCCACCTTCACTGTCTTTCTTACATCTGGGTGAGTTACGGGGTGGAGAAGCCCCTAAGAAGCGTACCACCCAGACTGTTGCATGCAAGTGAAGCATGGGGGGTGGATCAGTGATGGTTTGGGCGGCAATATCATGGCATTCCCTAGGCCCAATACTTGTGCTAGATGGGCGCGTCACTACCAAGGACTACCGAACCATTCTGGAGGACCATGTGCACCCAATGGTTCAAACATTGTATCCTGAAGGCGGTGCAGTGTATCAGGATGATAATGCACCAATACACACAGCAAGACTGGTGACAGAGTGGTTTGATGAACATGAAAGTGAAGTTGAACATCTCCCATGGTCTGCACAGTCACCAGATCTAAATAATATTGAGCCACTTTGGGGTGTTTTGGAGGAGCGCGTCAGGAAACGTTTTCCTCCACCAGCATCACGTAGCGACCTGGCCACTACACCATACTAATGAATTATTGTGGTCTAAATCCAGGCGTTTCAGTTTCATTGTCCAACCCCATACAGTCTTATGCAAAAGTTTAAGCACCCCTTGATAAATAACGGATTTTGGTGTGTTTTTTTTTTTTATTGAAAAGATGTTAACACGGTCTCTCTTGGAAATGGAAAAAATGGACAATATTTTCAGCAAACATTGATGCATAGTAACTTTTTATGTCATAAATTGAACAAAAATAAAAACATTATTATGGCACTATGCAAAAGTTTGGGCACCGTTAGAGTTTCAGAGTCTACTGTACCTTAATCAGCTCGTTAGATCTGATGCATGGCAACAGCTGTCATTAATAAATGGCAATTTCAAACCTTGTGCACACACTTGCGGACACTCAACAACCATAGGTTCCTCTAAGCAGCTGTGTAAGACTCTGAAAATTAAAGTTATTGATGCCCACTATGCAGGAAAAGGCTACAAGAGGATAGCAAAGTATTGTCAGCTTGCAGTTTCCACAGTGAGAAATGTAATTAAGAGATGGCAGATCAGGGGAACTGTGGAGGTCAAGATGAGATCTGGAAGACCAA
>JAQMYL010049465.1:0-11604 GCA_030014365.1 Clarias pachynema
CAGCAGTGCAGGAGTCATCGCAGTTAACGCCAGCTGCTCTAATGTTTGGCCGCGAGCTGCGCACTCCCGTGGACCTTTTGTTCGGACCACCTCCACAACCGGATTTACCCACGAAGCCTGGTTTGGATTATTTTTGTTCGTTGAGGGACAAACTGTTCCGGATTCACGAGTTGGCGCGTAAACACTAGGCGGACGCCGGTGTTAAGCAGCGCCGTGTTTATGACACTCACAGCCGGGGGCGAGACTTTGCTACTGGAGAGCAGGTATGGGTGTATTCCGCCGGAAGGAAGAGGGGGCTCTCGCCCAAGCTTATGTCCCATTGGGTGGGCCCCTGTACGGTAATTGCCCAGCTCTCCGATGTCGTCTACCGGGTGCGGTTGGCGGGGCGAGCACGAGTGGTTGTGCTCCACCGAGACCGTTTCGCTCCCTACCAGCCACATGCCGGCAAAACATTGAACTCTGCGGAGGCCGGACCGCCTCAGGACAATGTTTGCGCTCCTCCCTTCCCCACCGAAGGACTCCGGCGTTCACAACGCCAGCGCCGACCGCCTTCACGCCTCAGAGACTGAGGTATTCGTGGTGACCGGGGACAGTCACAGCTCGGGTGGGGGCAGTGTGGCGTAGGCGAGGCGGCGGCTGACGACCATCATGCCTTGCGGGAGGTCTATTCTTGCGGGAGGTCTATTTCTATGTGTTCACCCTATTGGGGAAAGTTGTTTAGGTTAGCGGCTTCGGCCATGTTGACTGTGTGTGTGTGTGTGTGTATGTGTGTGTGTGTGCTATCTCAGTGAATGTGCTGCTGCTACAGTGCTGAGAATTAATAAACTTCTCCCAGCCATTGCATTGGGCAGCAAGTAAACTCAACTCGTCTCCAAGATCCTTTCCGGCGGTAAAAACGCCACAATATGTAACGTGTAATATGATTCTTCTTCTAAAGTGTATGTGTGTTACCCTCCTGTATTTTATTTATTTTCATTTGTAAAGTTTTTAAAGTTGCGTAGTAGAAGAAGCGAGTTGCTCGAACTGTCCGCTGTGCTTCGGTAAGCTTTTCTGGCGCCAGGAGAGACTCAGTCAAACACACACGCGCGCTGTTTGTCAGAAAGGTCTCTGTTTATTAACAGCAGAAGATGGGGTTTTTATATGTTTGACCAAACGCCTGTGCCAATGACATCTGTTACTACAAAGAACATGAACCATTGTAAATGTCCTGGTGAGATCCTGAAGAATCAAAGGAGAGGAAGATAGAGAGGTGTCCGTCCAGAGACGAATCACAAGATGTTGGCTCGAGTTAGGGGGAGAGGGGGAAGGAGACAGAGGAGATAGAGAGAGACATATAGAGAGAATGGGAAGGTGAGCATGGGAGCGTTCACAGATGAACAGATGCAAGAGGAGACAGGAATTTAGCAACAGGAAAGATTTAACACGTTAACATCAGATCTACGAGGAAGAGAACAAGAGAGTAGAAATAACTCCTTTATATATAAAATAATTCTAACAATATTTTTATTTATTTTTTCATAAACCGTGATATATAGTCAAAAGAGTGAAAAGAAATTAACCATATAAGGTATTCGAATCAATAAAGACTATTTTTCTAATGGAAAAAAACATTGTGTTATTTATTTATTCATTCATGAAAGATTAACAAATCAAGGTAAAAGATTTGTAAGTCGCATCTGCTTCTTGTTCTTCTTTTTTTCATTTACTGTTAGTGGCAGTGTCTCAGCCCTTTTCGCTCGTGATGCCTGTTGTGGTGCGATGCGGTGGTATCAGCATCGTAACTTTTACCCGTCAAGCTGTCACCACCATCTTTAAGTGATTCAATGTCCCGCCGTGTGTGGCTGTTAAGGATGGTTGATAAGGAAATATACAGGTTCGAGAGGGTCTGTATAAAAGTGTTCCAGCCCGTAGGGCGTCTGTTAAGAGATATCTTGCAGGTGCTTGTTGAATGTTTCATCAGATCGACTATGTGGGAACCTTTAATCACATGCTTCTTAAAAATAAGCTCCCCATTTTCATTCCACTCCCCCAGCCCGGATGCCTCTGATATCTTATATAAAATATAACTGGCATTCTTCTTGAAACGAGGGTTAATGCAATCGATAACGTCTTTTAAAATAACATCTTTCTTTTCTTTCTGATCCTCGATGAGGCCTTCTGCTTCTTTAGGTAAAGTAAGGGCGATCTCTCGAGTCTCACCTTGCTTCTGTTTTTGAAGATTAAGGTTTTGAGGATTAATCTTTGCAGGAGAACGTTGTACTTTTCAATTTTCTCATCGAGTGATATTCCTTTCTGATCTAGGATCTCCCTCATCTTCTGATCCAGCTCATTTTTGGCTCTTTCTCTGATATTTTCACCATGCTTAACCTTTTCGTTTAGATGGTTTAGTTGTTCTGGGGAGATGAGATACATTTTCTGCGAGGTCATTGTTTTATTTAGAAATAGCACCGCTGATCAGCTGCGCTACGAATAGTAGAGCTGTGCTAAGTAAAGGTAGGAGAAACCCGCCTGTTTGAAGAATTTTTCTTTTCTTGGATACGGGCATCTTCTTGTCAGCGATCAGTCTAATGTGCTTCTTCTGTCGCTGGAATTTCTTATACTGATGTCTGGACACAGGAATATTCCCTTTCAAAAGGTTTAAAGCAATCTCGCACAGAGCTCTAATGACGTCCGTGGAGAATGTTTCCAAAATAGCTTTACGCTGGTGCAGAGGGATGGAGACTAAAGACCTGAGCAACGGCATGTTTCTTTTCATACAAGCAGACATTTTTATTTATTTATTTGTTTTTTGTTAAAATTCTTACTTTTTCTTTTTTTTCTTTTTCAAGCCGTCTCTGTGGGTAGTAGACCGGGTCTTAGTATGAAGCGGTCTGGACAGGAGGGTGTCAAATCTAGTAATAAATAGCTATGGGGTTTATTTGTAGCGTCTTCATAACTCTCCAAAAAGAAGGGACTCTGCCTCTGGAATATCTAATTTGATAATATAGACATTTGCAGCTTGTCACAGGGGTTTTTACTGTGTGAAAATTTTTACATTTCAGGATGATCGGAGGCTTCCAAAACGATGTCGTCCAAAATAACCAAATGATTTTTATCATGAGGAAAAATAGTTTCAGCATCAAACGAATCATGCAGACCTTCTAAAAATGTTATCCTTTTATTTAACATTTTTTGCATTTCACTGTACAATATCCATACAATATTATCAGGCTGTGTATCCATAACATGTTTACAATTTTCCAACATGTTCTTTACAAAGAAAGTTTTTCCTGATCCACTGGGTCAGGAGTTTTTTAAGCAAAAAACGTTCTTCTCGCGAACAATGGTGTGTTGCGGCATCGTGAGAAAACTCTCGTGTGAACCGCTGATATAATGTTCAACAAGGTCTTTCACAGTGTCGAAGTTGATTCTTTGACAACACTCATATGTCTGTGTGATCTCCTTAACACGCAGTACTACTTTAGATGCTCTAGTCTGCTAGGCGTAACTTTTAGGACCAACCGAAACAAATTCTTTTATCATATCACCGTCCAATTCGTCCGTTAGCTGACCTAATTAATTCCTCAGCTCGATAGGGGTCTCGCCTTCTCTGGTTATATAGATCAGGCTATCGGTGTGATAATACAAGTCTCTCTCTTACAACTGATCCAGATAACCAAAGAGTGTAATTCGACCGTAACCTGCTGTAAAGGCGGCAATGAAAACATTATTTGTTTTGTTAGGGGGAGCCATACATCGCTCGCTGTGCTGCCATTGCACTCTCGTGTGAACCGCTGATATAAGTTTCAACGAGGTCTTTCACGGTGTCGAAGTTGATTCTTTGACAACACTCATATGTCTGTGTGATCTCCTTAACACGCAGCACTACTTTAGATGATTTTCCTCATATAGCATATATCGGCTGGTATAGGGAGTATGTAACACTGGTGTTGGTCTGTTACTGAATTTGTAACAAACCTCCTACTATTGTTTAAAACAGTAATCAGCCATTAGGAGAATCATGGTAAGGACCACCAGAGATACGAATTATACCTTTAAAGTATATATACATTTAATATTTGTGCTGTACATCATTCACACACTGGCCTCACACACCACATTCACCCAGTCTATAATCTGTTAGGAGATTAGAGTCTTTTTCTCCCTCAACACAAGTCCATATATACAAAAATAACAAAACCAGAGAACGCCCGCTCCGTGTCCGATGTCCTCCGTGAGCGACGTCCCTTTACTGCCGACGCGGTGGCGGCCGAAGACTTGTTCCTGCGTGCACACAGCCGCTGACATGTTTAATCCCGGGGAACCGCCGACACACACCAGCTCCCGTGAAATACACAAACACAAAACAAAAGGCAAAAAAAAAAACTCCTGAATGACCGGAATGCCAAGCAGAAATATGTGTAAACCATATGTGCCTCGGTGGGCATTACACAAACAAACATATATAAACAAACACACTTACATGCGCTTTTGGACATAACAGGTATCGATGTAAACAAAGCAATACTTTCCTACGGCTTCTGCCAAAACCGAAGTCATGAGTCTCTGAAAAGTTGCTTCTGCATTTTTCAGGCCAAAGGGAAGATGGAGGAATTCGTATTGGTTATTCTTCGTGACGAACGCTGTTTTAGGAATGCTGTCTGGATGCATCTCTACCTGCCAATACCCACTTCGAAGGTCTAATGAGCTGAACACAGTAGCCCCATAGAGTGCCTCCAAGATTTCGTGGACCTGGGGCATAGGAAAGCCGTCCAGCGGTGTTTTGCTGTTGGGAACTCTAAAGTCCACACAAAAACAGGTCCCACCGCCCCTTTTACCCACCAGCACGACCGGAGCGACCCATGGCGAGGTGGATGGTCTAATGATACCTGCTTCCTGCATCTGGCGACCTCTTCCTCCACAATTTGCTGTTTGTAGACAGGAACAGGGAATACCTTCTTTCTGACTTGCCTTTGGTGTAGATGTGGTGGGTTATAGCCTTGGTATAGCCAATTCGGTCAGTGCACACGGTCGGCCACTCTAACAACAGCTCCTGCAACTGACACTTATATTCTTCTGACAGAGATGCGTTGCTAACCAGACTGGAGATGGCGGAGTTGGTGGCATCAGACACTTGTGGCAATGGATTGGCCACATACAGGGAGACACACAGGGTGTGAGCAGCTATTAGGAGAGGGAGGATGAGGAGAGGAGGTAGCGTCCGGTTGCGCATTCATCATGGCTCTTAACTGTGAGTCTCGCCTCTTCATGCACTCCGCCATGGAATGGCCTACGTTGTTCAACTGCTCCTCACACTGCTTTTTCACCATCTGACACAGTTGCTGTATCTCCACCTGGGCATTCTCCAGTTTACTTTGGAAGGTTAATACCTCGGTGTTGTGGATGCGTTGCAGCTCACCCACCCGATACGACAGCTCATCTATCCGCCGGGTGAGCTTCTCTATCTGACCGAGGCGGGCTGCTAGCACCATGGAAATGAGGCTTTGGTCATCTTCAGCGTCGATGGGAGGAGGAGGTGGAGGCAGCAGTTCATCGGTGAGCTGTTGCTGTACCCTATCGTTCCCTTGTGGGCACCCGTCTTGGATGGGATCATGTCTGGTCACGAAAGGGCCTGCTGTGAAGTAGTGAGCTACCAACTCTTCCTCAGCTCATGCATCGGACTCGGCCATAACTCGCCCCAATTTACCTTTAATAAACAGCGTGATTAACCAAACCCTTGAGTGAGTGTTTTGCGGAGTGTAAGATGGTATAAGAGAAGGCTGGCTAGGTAACAGCTACCAGCAACAATAACAATACATGAATGTAAAATACACATGATATATAAACTCTGATGGCCCCACGTTGGGCGCCACTGTAACAAACCTCCTACTATTGTTTAAAACAGTAATCAGCTGTTAGCAGAATCAGGGTAGAGTAAGGACCACCAGAGATACGAATTATACCTTTAAAGTATATTTAATAATTGAAGACTCGGTTCTGCGTGCACACAGCCGCTGACGTGTTTAATCCCGGGGAACCGCCGACACACACCAGCTCCCGTGAAATACACAAACACAAAACAAAAGGCAAAAAAAAAAACTCCTGCATAGCAGGAGGAATGACCGTGAATGCCAAGCAGAAATATGTGTAAACCATATGTGCCTCAGCGGGCATTACACAAACAAACATATATAAACAAACACACTTACATGCGCTTTTGGACATAACAGGTCCCGCATTCGGGTTGTATGAGGCCTTAGCCATCTGGTTGCTGCTATTAGCCTAGCCTAGCCTCTCTTCTTCTCTTTATCAAATTAGGAGGAAAAGTCCCCACAGCGCCCCGCTGGCCGGGAGCCCGTAACTAGGCAACCGCCTGTTACAAATTAAATTCTGGGACATTCGTGAGCCTTTCTAAGGTTTACTCAGACCCATAGAATACAGTCTTTTACACGATAAGCATTTCTCGCATTGACTCACGTAAACACTCGCTATCAGATGCCCTTTTTTCTCCTTATGTTTAGTTAAGCAGTAAGGAGAGTGACAAGATCTATTGCAGTCGCTGCACATTATATATTTCAACTCGTGCTGGCTGCAGCCCGAATCCAAACACACGTTACAATTACCTTTACACATACAGTGGTGTTCAAAATAATAGCAGTGTGTTGAAAAAAGTGAGTAAAACTCCATATCCATATAATAACTTTTCATTAAAATCACACAAATGCATTGGACACCCTGCACATTCTATTCTGAATCACAACATGAAGAAAAATGTGCTAAATGTGTTATTAGTTTAATGTAAGTGAAGAAAAACAAATATTAGCCTGTTCAAAAAAATAGCAGTGTGGAGTTCAACTGGAGAGGCAAATTATTCTGTGAAAAACAGGTGTCCAACAAGTTCCCCTCCCACTGCTATTATTTTGAACACCACTGTCATAAAAGCTGTGACATTTTTTAAACCGTAGTAATGGTTCTGAAAGAGGAATAAAAACACTGTGGTGGATTTTTGAGGAGAAGAAGTTTGGAAATTAGCCATTATTTCTCTCTCCTCGGTTCTGTAAAACACTACAATTTTACAATCCAATACACGTTTGAATGGATGTATGTAAACGCTATAGGGGTATGCTCAGACAACCCCGCTTTTATCTGAATCTCCCGACCAAGTGTTTCAGCTGCAGCATCGGTGATTCCAGGCTGAATCAAATGAGCTAGGCTGATGGCGAAGCATAACTGATTGGTTGGATTCTCGACTATGTAAAGAAATCTCTGCTTCTTTTTAAGGATTTCATAGTCCAACGTTTTTTTTCAACAACCTGTTTCTACCACCACCTCACTGATTTCTAACAATGTGAACAACAAGCTCGAGGGTTTTGTCGCAAAATACAGACATGTTAGACTGAATGAGACAGTCTAGTAAATCCTGGAAAACCGAAAGATCGGCTCCTTCGGAGACCCATAGCGTAAAAGAGAGACCGTTTCTCAAGCTGTCGCCTCTTAACTCTAGTTGTATCATGTCTCCCTCTTGAGTGTATGAAAGCACTTTATCGATTATGTCATACACGCCACCCATCATGTTCCTGTAAAAAGAGCTGTAATCTGCTACCTCGCTCGGAGGTATATTTAATAACTGTCTTATTTCTATATTATTAAATCGGGACCTCGTCACCACTCGGGGCTCGTTAGAGGTAAATTCCACAGGGGGATTATCGCTACTTTGATCAAGAGAGCAGGGAGGATCAGCGGAGGGTTCTACTATTGAGGTGTCAAAATCGCCACCTCCTCTTCCTACCTGCTCTGTTTCGGCCCCTTGGTTATCATCTACCGATAACTTTATGGGTTGATAAGGGGCCAAAACAGGGCAGGGAGGATCTGTGGAGGGTTCCTCTACAAGATTGTTTGTTTATGTTTGACAATTGAAGTAACGTGTTTTCTATTTGGGAGAGACGAGAAGCTAAAGATTCGGGGGTAGAAGCAATATCTGATAATATTTGGTGGCACGCCTGATTTGGTGATGATAAATGATGTTGATGTATGTCACCCTCGTCGTTTACAGACTCAGGCTGTCAGAGGGCTTTTATCTGATTTATCAATGTCTGATATTCTAAATGCTGCTGTTGCTGACTCGTTGTAGAAGACACCTCATCATGTACCGGTACCTCTTCCAAGTTGCGTAAACTGCTTGTTAACTGTACTAGCGCAGCTTCTGTTTCAGAAAGCTGCAAAGCCAGAGACTCATTATCTGTCGCTGGTTCATGTTGTGTTTCATTGTTTATAGAGTTTGTGTTAGGAGTATTTACAGAGACCGGACGGTGAAGGGACATAATCTGATTTATTAACACTTGATATTGTTGTTGCTGATCCGCAATGTCATTGTTGTTGTTGTTAGGAACCATGGGATCGTTTAATGGTAGACTGTGTAACTCTGGTTGGGAACCCCGTGAATCAGACATGTGTAAAGAGGACGTCAAAGAGTCTTGATTATCATTATTATTATTTTCTAACTCATGATGCATATCTAACATTTCAGTAAAGTCAATGATAGTAGCAACATCATCAACATTTACATAAGAGGCCATATTTTTATTTTTTTTAACACCCCCGTATACAAAATTAAAAACACACAAGCAAAAATCAACGACAGAACGACTGCACGACTGCACGACTGCTCTAAAAACAATATCGACTGACCAGAGAACCTCTTCTTCTTCCTGCGGGGTCTGCTGATAGTAACAATGATAAAAGTACTGTCCTGAAACACTTCTGTAGCTCGATCTTCATCATCATCTATGACTCTCTGTGTAGGAATAGCAAAAGAAGAATTTAGGTTGTGGAAAGTTTCAGCGTGTGTGTTAAAGAAACGTCGTTTAGCCTAAACCCTTAAAAACACCGTAAGACGCTGATGAGGATGAGGAGGATGACAAAGTTCTCAAACGACTACGAGTGCGTCGGGATCTTCCGCTTAACCTCTCTTGTTAACGTCGAGCTTGAAGACGAAGCGCACCCGGTCGCTCAGGTTGTTCTGACAAGGTGTTCCTTTCAGGCCGGTTCAAAGATTGTTCAGAGGCTTCCGATCGGCCTGCTCTAGGTACCTCTAAGGGTTCAGGGTCGAGGACGCTCAACAGTTCAGCGTCTTCTACTAGCAAAGAAAGATAGAGTATTTGTTTTTTGTTTTTTTCACTGCAACAACATGAAAAAAATACCATAGCGATGATCAGACTGTTGCTGCTGTTGCGGACCGGACGCTTGACCCACTATTCCATCACCAATTTCTGAAACTCTGCATTATTATTTTTTAGGTTAATATGTATTTTTTCTCTAAAAAAATCTCAATAGACTCACCGTTAACCCTAGACATAGACTGTGACGGCTCAGCTGTTTTATAAATCAACGTTTCTAAATCTAAAAATAATTAAACTTAGTTTAGCTACAACATTTCTCAAGAAGGTAAAAAATAAAACTGAATACATATATACATATACAAAAGAGATAAAACTCACCGTCTTGCCAGCCGGCTTCTGTTACCATGTTGCGAGGATCGACAGTCAGATTGTTTACTGCGGAGTTTAAAACGATTTCTTTTCTTTTTTCTTTTTTTTTAAAGACAACTTAAAACATTTTTAAATGAAGAAAAACATTTAATCTAGTTTCTACCTGGAGCCATACCGATGACACGAGAAGACAAGATGTTCTGCAGACCTAAGAAGAAATGGCAAAGTTTTTTATGGCTTCGCTCCTCTTCTACTTCTTATATAACCCTCTTATCACATCCCCAAGAACAAACATATTCACATATAAAAGGTCATTAAAAAAAAAAAGCGTCAAGAACTTTCAGACCATTCTGTTAACTCTTTAACATACAAGTCTACCCATCGGCCATAAACACCCCCAACGGACCCACCCTAACACGGTGATTGTTAACTCTAACAGAAAATGTACTTTAAAAAAAAAATCTACTTTTGACTTTATAAGTATAGGTAAAAACAGTTAGGCCTACAACCCATCTCCATAGAGCAACGAACGGCTAACTAGAGCATTTCCATCCTAATCGGTCGTAAGACATCATACGCTGATAATTCACGGGTCATGGTTCGCTTTTTTTTCTCTTATTAGTATTTACTTTAGGCACCATCTTTAGCTATATTTTCTTTTTTTTTTAAGTAGCTACATTCCTAAACCTATAATTTTTTAATCGTATAAAACATTTGCTTTTAGATGAACATTGGAAAATGTTTTTTTTTTTCTCTAAAACTGCAGAGGAGGGGGGGATGTTTCATCACAAACATACCCAGCCATTCAAAACTTCCGAGGGGAAACCCTTTTGATTCATTCAGTAGTTCAACAAACTCCGCACGCATTCCGTACCAGATGCAAACTCGCTGTTCATGCGCTATGCACGTTTAACATCGGACAAGCTCACGCCGAATTTATTTTTCCTCTTCAAACCCTTCTCAACGACTCGCGGCTCTCACCCTCTGGTAACACTCCTTTATTCTTCTTCTCTTTAAGTAACTTAAAAAACTAAAAAGTTCGACAGTCCTCAGTCATTCAAAGTGATCCAAGTTTTTTACCACACTGAATGAACATTTCACTGTTCTCCCGTTGGTAATAAATAAATCTCCCTGTCTTAATAGTTAAACACAAACACCTTGAAATAAATCCCCTCACCAAGCATATTTTTCAAATAAAAATAAATAAATAAATAATAAACAATAAATAAATGAATAAATAATTGAATAAATAAATAAATAAAATGAAATAAATGAATGAAACATAAGCACCATTACCCCCTCCCCCCTTTTTATTTATCATGGGTCATAAAAAATCAATTTAAAAAAAAAGCAATAAAACTGTCAAGATCCATTTTGACGAAAGCTTGTTAGGATATATTTTTCACAACACCATCACAGAGATAAAAGACCTCTAATTAGTGTAGCTTCATTTAATATTAACTATCTGATGGTTACAACCTCATTGATGAGTCTTTGTTGGGCTGTTTGGGTCATTATGACTTGCTGCTCACTTCTTGGTCGAGTAGGCTTAGTCACAAAGTGACTTCATTTGCCTAACTGTATACTGGTGAATGGTAAAGTCTTTGAAATCACTTTGTAACCCTTTCCAGCTTTATGTAAATCAAAAATTCTTGGTCATCAATCCTCTGAAAGCTCTTTTTGGTGAAGTAAACTACAAATTATTTTGTCATTTTTATCAGTCAAAGGTTGCTCTTGTCCACATACATCTCCATCAGTAATTGCGAGACACAATGACTGATGGGAATTTTAAAATTTCCTTTTCCGATGAAGTGAACACCTATTGTTCCCTTTGAATTTCGCTCCCTACGGTTTGAAATCACACTTAACATGACTGACCACCCTATGTAATGTACTTCACAGGGTACTTCAAGCCGTTTGGAACGCACCTATAGTAGTGGTGAGAGGAAGCCTCTTTAGATATCGAGTCTTTCCATCCAATAGTTTCACCAAAAGGTTCATTTCATGAAGCTTCTGTCACACACACCCGTGCCGCGACCGGCACTAGGACCCGGAAGTAATACGGTCGCAAAACAGGAAGCATAAAAGGAAACAAGATGGCGCTTCACATCACTCAGTCATTGAGTTCGCCCATGTC
>JAQMYL010050361.1:0-11563 GCA_030014365.1 Clarias pachynema
CCTTGAGAGAATGAACTGATGCCCGAGGCGTCAGTCTATAGTTATATAGCGCCACTCAGCGGTAGAAGCCAGCAAACACACAAACCCAAATGCTGCCACCGTGAGGCGTGGCGGTAAAACCAGAATACCGCGTGATTAACATCTGTAAATGATGTGTGCTTGTTCTTGCACACTCACACACACATCCACACACATACAATGCTCTTAGGTACCCCAGTTACTCGGTGGTGAGGGAGGTGTAGCAGTGCAGAAGGGGCAACCTCCTCAGTCAGGAGAGGCGCGTCCTGTGTCGTGCGTGGCTGTGTCTTTTGGTGCGTTCGACTCTCACTAGTGTCACAGCGCCCCCCAACCCCACCAGCTTTGAGCTCATCACAGACGATGCGAAGAACGTATGTTGCGTGCCGGACCTGTGTTGTACTGAGAAAGAGAAGTCCTGCAGAGACAAAAACCAGCATGTAATGCGTGCGTTTGTATCCTTGGCCCTTGCCATCCACTGTAGAGGAGCATGGTCAGTGATCAGAGTAAAGTGTCGACCGGTCAAGTAATATCTGGGCTCCTCTATCGCCCACTTTATGGCCAGGGCTTCCCGTTCAACAGTGGCATATTTTTGTTTCGTGGATGTAAGTTTCCTACTCACGTATATGATGGGGTGCTCTTCCCTGCTAAAATCCTGTGAGAGGACAGCTCCAAGCTCCAAGCTCCGACGCATCTGTATGGACCAGGAAAGGACGTTCGAAGTCAGGGTTTCTGAGGACAGGTGAGCTGGGGAGGTGAGTCTCCAGCTGGTTAACTGCTGTCTCTTCCTTCTCTGTCCAGCGAACTTTTTCTGGTTGTCCCTTCTTAAGTAGATTAGAGAGGGGTGAAGCTACAGAGGAGAAGTTATGCACAAATCTTCTATAGTAGTTGGCTAATCCCAAAAACACATATACCTGTCTCTTTGTTGCGGATAGTTCCGAACAGCCTTCACCTTTTCCTCCTGTGGTTTTAGTAAGCCACGACCGATGTGATATCCCAGGTACCGTGCTTCTGTGAGTCCCAGATGGCATTTTATTGGGTTCACTGTTAAGCCCGCCTTTCGCAGCTCTTCGAGTACACTCTTTAGATGATAAAGATGTTCCCCCCAGTCACACGAGTGATCTTTACGGGCGAGGTTTTTATATCATGACGTACCAGGTGGGTCAGTTCTGGCTCCGTGGAGAACACATCCTGGAACTGGTCCAGTAGTTCGTTCAGATCCTGTCTTTGTGTGTTTATGTCTTCTCCATAATTTATCACCCTCCTGTTTTTCTCTGTCGATGAAAAGACGGTAAGAAAAGAAAAGTGCTGAGACACGTGGCATCGGTGCGATCCATTTTTTTAATAGATTAACGTGAGTTCTGCCAGTGGGCTAGAAACTTGCAGGTGGTGCTGGGGAGTAATAAAAGTACATTGTCACCTGGTTGAAACTCACGGGTTCTTGCTGATCGCTCGTATGTTATTTTCTGCTCTGCTTGTGCTCTTTCCATATTTTCACGTAAGATTGGCAAGACCTGGTCTATTTTCTGTTGGATGTTATATTCGATGAATGATCGGAATGGGGATGGCTGTTTCTCTCAATCCACCTTTGCGACATCTAGTAATCCACACGGTCTACGGCCGAAAAGAAGTTCCCGTTCAAAAGCTACACTCGATGCTAAGCCGTGCAGACTAACATCTTCGCTAGTGGGGAAGGCTTTCCAAGCAGCGAGTCAGGCTGGTGCTCCCCTGAACACCATGGCCGTTCTGCACCTGCTGAAGGACTTGGGTGGGTCCATTGACGAAGGGGCGTTTTCAGAGCTATGCCGAGACATCTGTGGCTCAACCTCCTTGATGCCCCCATCTCGCCTTCCAGCCTATTTGGCGACACCGTCAACACCGAAAATAGGTTTCGCGAGGCAAAGCACTACGAGGAAGCGTTTGTGAGGTTTCTTCACCGCCATGCTCAAGAGTCGGGGCCGTTGGCCACCCAGTCCCGACCAGGTCCGGTTCTTTTGAGATGTGAAGCACAAAAAGAGAGTGTGGCGAGTCAAGAAGACTGGACCTGGGGAGCATCATCTCCTCCAAAAAGAAGTCCTGAGGCTGGTGCGTGGGGATGTCTCCCCCTAGGGAGGGGCACGTAAAATTCCAACAGAGAATAAGAACTCCTTCCTGGCACCCTCAGTAGTCCGTTATCTAATCTCCGCCACCACTGGTGTTTTGGGGAGCAGTGGTCTCCAGCGAAATGTTAAGTGTTCGGTCGCCTCCTGCCATGTTTCAGGACGCCAAACATCTAACATCACCCCCATCTAGCTGAGGAGTCAAAACTTGTGCTTTTCAGAGAAACTGGCAGCGTGGAAGCTACTGCCAATTATATCTCCTTGGGTTCAGAGGACTGTAGAGAGAGGTTACAGAATTCATATTGCACATCGTCCTCCGCGTTTCAACAGCATGGTCTACACTTCCGTGAAACCGGAACGAGCGCATTTGTTGACACAAGAATTGCAGACTTTGCTGGAAAAGGGGGCCATAGAACATGTTCCCCTGCCAGACAGACAGTCAGGCTACTACAGACGGTATTTCTTGGTTTCTTGGTATTTCTTGGTTCTTCGTGGGCTGAACGGCTATCTCAGAAAATACAAGTTCAAAATGTTGACAGTCAAGACAATTGTTTCTCAAATCCAACCAGAAGATTGGTTTGTGACAATCGATCTGAATGACGCATCTTTTCATATAGAAATATTGCCACAACACAGAAGGTTTCTGAGGTTTGCTTTCTCTGGGAAAGCTTAGAAGTATTGGGTCCTTCCATTTGGCCTAGACCTGTCACCCCGCACATATACAAAATGTATTTTGAATTACATAGACGACTGGCTGATTTTAGCTCAGTCTCAGGAGCTAGCGCTTCGACATCGGAATGTTGTGGCTGAGAGCCAAGGGATTTCATCCAAGGGCCAATCCCCTGAGGCAAATAAGGGGACAATACTTCATCCCAGGCCCGAGCTCTGGAACTTCATGTCTTGCCCCTGAGGGGGACCAACTAAGAGATGCTGGTCTTCCAGTCAATGTAATAGAAACTATTCTAAGTGCTAGGGCTCCCTCTACTAGAAGAACTTATGCCCTCAGATAGAATGGTTTTAAAAGTTGGTGTATGGCAAACCATGTAGACCCAGTCCACTGCCGAATTGATTCAGTGCTGGAGTTTCTGCAGGAGAAACTGTCCTAGGGCATATGTCCTAGCACTCTCAGAACGTATATGGCCGCCATTTCCCCTTTAGTACCCTTTAGTTGCCCGCTTTATTCGTGGAGCTAAATGGTTGAGGCCGCCCACTAGAATGATGGTCCCTTCATGGGACTTAGTTATTGTGCTCGATGGTTTGGTTGATACCCCTTTCGAACCTCTACAGTCAGCGCCTGTTAGGTTTCTGACCCTTAAGATGGTTTTTCTAATAGCCATTACTTCTCTGAAGATAATTGGGGATTTGCAGGCTCTGCCAGTCTCGTTATCCTGCCTAGACTTTGCCCCTGGGCTGGTCAAAGCTATTCTACATCCTCACTCAAATTATCTTCCAAAAGTTCCATTCTCGACCACGCATCCAGTTGTTCTCGAAGCCTTCTGTCCTCCGCCATTTAATGCTCCGGAGCAGGAAAGACTTCACTTACTGTGTCCAGTATGTGCTCTGCAGATTTACATCCATCGCACTAGCCAGTGGCGCAAGTAAGAGCAGCTTTTTATATTCTATGGGGGCCGCAACCGGGGGGCGGCCGCAACTAGACAAACGATGTCACATTGGGTGAGGGATGCTATTGCCCTATCCTACGAGGTGCGTGGTCACACTTCACCTCTAGGAGTTAGGGCCTATTCAACTAGGGGGCTTGCATCGTCAATGTCTTTGGCAAGAGGTGTCCCCTTGCAGCAAGTGTGTGATGTGGCAGGTCGGTCCTCTCTGCACACATTTGTCAGATTTTATAGTTTGGATGTCCATGCTACTTTGGGCACACGGGTCCTCGAGTCACCATCTCAGAGTCAGGTCTAGACCTCTTTGGTAATTGTGTGCACATGCTACACAACCCTGGGGGTCCAGACACTTTTCAATGCGGCGGAGATGGTATTCTCGTTCCCAATAGCGTTTTTCACACAGCATCGAGTATAGCTTTTGAAAGGGAACATTTTGGGTTACTTGACTGTAACCCTGTTCCCTGAAAAAGCGGGAATGAGATGCTGCGCTCCAATGCCGCATGGCCTGCGTGACTGGACGTCCTTTCAGACAAAATTGACCTGAGGATGTTTCCGGTTCATGTCTATTTATAACCTCCAGGTGCACCTAATCAAATGACATCACCTGACCGAGGTTATATAAACCAAACTTTTGCGTGTTTAACACAAATGCTTCAACAACCAGTCGCCCAAAGAGCGATATTCACAACCGATAGTTGACCAAAATGCTTTACATAGCAAAGTAAAAAAAAAAACAAATCATTCGAAAACAGCAGAACCATCAAATTACCAACCACTATAACACATGTTTAAAAGCCTCGGTAAACAGATACGTTTTTAAGTTTGATTTAAACATTTCAACACTGTGAGCTGAACGGACATGAAAGGAAGCTTGTTCCAAAGGGTGGGCCCACACACAGAAAAAGCACGGTCACCACTCCTTCTTAATCGAATTTTCAGAATTGTGAGCAGAAGTTGATCAGATGATCTAAGGGCTCTCTGTGGACAGTATGGGTGAACCAAATCACTCATATATTGAGGCGCTACCCCCTTGATCACCTTAAAAACAAATAAAAGAATTTTAAAAATAACTCTATATTTCCGTAATCTAAGCGCGAAGAAATAAAAGCATGAATCAATGCCTCAAAGTCATTGAAAGAAAAACAGCCCCTCACCTTACCCAAAATCCTCAAATGATAAAAGGACGACTTCACCACAGCTGATATTTGCTTCTCAAATTTAAAATCTGAGTCAAATATCACCCCAAGATTCTTCACATGTGATCTAATATAGGGTGACAGTGGTCCCAAGGTGGGGGTTAAAATTTCAACAACCGACGGCGATCCAAATAATAATATCTCAGTCTTGGACTCATTTAAATTTTAAAAATTCGTAGCCATCCATTTTTTTAAGTCACATAAACAATCAAATAAAGGTTGCAGCGATTTAGGATTTCCAAATTTTAAGGGCAGATAAAGCTGCGTGTCATCAGCATAACAGTGATAGGAAACTCCATATTTTGTTATTATGTGGCTTAAAGGCAACATATATAATGAAAATAGAACGCAGCTAAGTACAGACCCTTGTGGAACACCATAAAGAAGAGGGGCTGGAGCAGTCAAAAGGTTCTAGAATTCATAAACGATGAGAACCATTTCAATACAGTACCCGAAATACCAAACCACTATTGGAGGCGCTAAGATCTAACACTATTAACACTGCGCAATCCCTCGAATCCACAGACATAAGCAAGTCATTTGTAACTTTAATCAGCGCAGATTCGGTACTGTGTTTTGCATGAAAACCTGATTGAATTGGATCCAGAATATTATTTTCAATAAGAGATGACTGAAGTTGGAGATATACAACCTTTTCAAGTAGCTTAGAAAGAAATGGGAGCTTCGAAATTGGTCTATAATTCGTCGGGTCATTAAAGTCCAAACCTGTTTTTTTTTTTAAAGCGGTTGGACGATTGCATGTTTAAAAACTGTGGGTACTTGCCCAGACATGAGCGAACTGTTAATTATCTGTAAAATGGAAGGACTGACACAATTAAAAGCTTCCTTTATCAGATGGGGAGGCATTGAATCATGGAAATAAGAAGAGGGTTTTAATTCAGAAATGAATTTCCTTAAATACTGAAGAGTGATTGGAGAAAATTCAACAAATTTAGCAGTTGGCGCTGGAGTGACTACTACCAGAGCATCAGCTGAACATGCCTGAGTCCGAATGTTAGTTATTTTTCTAACAAAATAATTAAGGAAGAAATCACTATTCAAGTGTGATATATTACTGAAAACATTTTCAGGGGGACTTATTAAAGTACTAAATGTATTAAATAAAACTCTCGGCTGATGGTTGTATTTAACAATTAAATCAGAAAAGAATTTTTCTCTTGCTGTTTTCACCGCATCTTGAAATTTGACTAATGATTCTTTAAAAATTTTATAAGAAACTTGCAATCTGTCCTTCCTCCATTTTCTTTCAGCTCTCCTACTTGCCTGTCTGAGAATTCTTGTCGTATCATCGAGCCATGGCTGAGATTTCGTTTTAGGTGGAATTCTTATCAAAGGCGCTATGGAATCTAAAATAGTACCGCAAGTAAAATTAAAGTTACAAACTAGTTCATCTAGAGCAGAAAATTTTAATATATTCTCGGATGAAGAAGAAAATGCCTCTATAAACCGTGTTACTGTATTATTGTTTATCAACCGTGCGTAACGTGGAGAAGGGTGACAAATGTTATCTGCGTCCTGCACATGCAAATTAAACACAATAGTCTTATGATCAGAAATATCATTATTACATGTCTGGATATTCTCAATATCAAGGCCGTAAGCTAAAACCAAGTCCAACATATGACCACGCTCATGGGTCGGCCCAGAAACATACTGTAGCGCGGCCACATAAAGGGGCATTTCTAAAGAGTGTGCCAATAATTAAGGAGCCAATGTTGCTCAACGGTACCAGGAAATGGGCCCGATAACGGTTTCTATTGTCCTCATTGACAGTGTTTTGATCACCGGGTAAGCTCTCGCGCGCATGCGCGATCGCAGCGCGAGGGAACCCGGAAGTGACGTGGGGTCACATGTACCGGCATAAAGCCGGAACCGGCGAAGGAGCCGGCACGGAGAGATGTTCACAGCACACTGCATTTTGAGAGAGAGTTTGTGTGATTGCCGAGGGTTACTTTCATTGCAGGAATTTATCTTTCAGGACACTCACAATTCACCTCTCATTCCGTTCTCGTGCTCCCGGACATTCCATCTTCAAACCGGTGAGACCGAGCCCATCTCTCCAGCTCATAATTCATCCATTACAATAACACTCACCCTGGACTACCATACACTCACTCACACTCATACACCACACACACACACACACACACACACACATTGTTTATATTTGTATATATTTTGTATACATTGGTTTGTGGTGCACCTTGCTTGTTTATTTATTTGTTTGTCTTGTATAATACACTTTGTTTTAATTTACTACAATTGTTTTGTGTCGCGTCTAATATTGTCCCGCCGCGGTTGCGCAATACCGGAAGTGTTCTTTACTAGCCCATATTTTGATTCCCGAATCCGTAATAAGGTAACTAGCGATTTAATACAAATCCAAGCGTTACATAGTGGTGGCCCGTATGGGGAATCGGTATTTTGGGTATTTTCCGGTTTTGTGTGGCGTGGCTGAACAAAATGGACGCTAACATCGCTAACGCTAATGCTAATGGCGCTGTGAGGGCCGACTTTGCTGTACCTAATGATGTACTAGAGGATGTGGATGATGCATTTGTTACATGCCGTAACCCTACAGCTGAATTAACTTCATTGATTAGTTCATTATATATATCTGATAGACATGATGATGACAATGATGATGATGATATTATTGCTCATGTGTCTGATATTAATCTGGTACACACATTACAAAATGAACTGTATCAATGTAAGGTGGACATGGTGGCGCTTGCAGATAAAGTGAGCTCCGTAGAGCAGGATTTTAGACAATCCGTGGACAGCAGTTTTAACAGGGAAATCAGTCTTCATGACGCAGTGGACGCGAGCTTGGAAGGGCTGAAGCGCTATTGCCAGGAGGCTCTCGAGAAAATGGAGAGAGCCGTCGTCAACTGTTTTCTGCGACGTGACGTCATCTGGGAGAACTGGATGAAGAAACTGCGCCTCACTAGTACGCCCACCGCCCACAGGTTACAGGCCTGCATCCCTGCATCTCCTCCATCTCATGCTCAACATCCTCCCAGCACTTCAACCACTACAGCTACGGCCAAGGTAAAACCACCAAGCACTCAGGATATCTACGACGTTCCTCCTTGTGTTCCAGTACACTCCTCGGCTCAGCTCACCTCCTCAGTCTCACCCATGTCTTCTTCTCTTTATGCTCGACCATCCATCTGCGTGGAGTTTCCAGCCTTTTGCGACGCGTCAGAGACAGCTAATGTGCTAAACTTCCTTGAGCAAGCTGAGAAGTACCTGGAGATCAGACCACTGACCCGCCCAGAGCTGCTGGGAACCCTCGGCATGGTTCTACGAGGTCCTGCTCTGAGTTGGTGGAAGGCGGAGAAAGGCAAGGTGAAAGATTGGAAGTCTTTTAAACAGGCATTCATGGCCGCTTTCTTACTGGATGATGACCTCACCGAAGTCGAAGACAACTTGAGGTCTCCGGTACAGCAGCCGGGGCAACGCCTTGGAGACTTCGCCTATGACCACCCCGCCCTCTGTCTCAAGTGGAACCCTGATATCTCCGAGGAAGAACTAGTGGGGCGAACACTGGAGAACATCAACCCGAGAGTGACCGGATGTTTAACCGGGACGGTGAACACCATAGAACAGCTGGTGAGGAGAGGTTCCAGGATAGAGAGAGACGTCGAGGACTGCTTAAATCTGGGTCCAGATGCCATAGCCCGAGCACCCCCGCCACTAAAAGGAGACGACGCACCACTTCTAACCACCGCGACCACTAAAGGGTCCTCCGACTTACCCAGCGACCTGTGTGAGATTATCCAGGCCCAACAGAAGGACCCTACTATATTAAAGCTGCTCTCTACAGACCATCCAGGAAGCATGCAAGATCAGAGGGTCTCCTTCGAGCATCAACAAGGGACTTTATATCGCCGGGTACAAGGCAAACGCGGGGAGAGGTTCCAGCTGGTTGTTCCCCAGGTATCATGACAACCCTATGGGAGGACACCTAGGGCAACTAAAAACCCTGCTGAGGTTACTAGAGGTGGCGTGGTGGCCGACGGTGCGGTACTACACGAGAACATTGTAGCATGTGTCAACGACACAAGACGGCAGACCCATCACCTCACAGACAAAGTTTCACCACGGAGGAGGGGAAACACAGAGTGAAACACCTGAAACCCCAACAAGCCAGATATCACAATACCCGGAGGAAAGAAGCGCACTTTCAGCCGGGAGAACTGGTTGGGATAAGAACTCATCACCTCTCCTCCACAGCAAAGACATTTTCTGCACAGCTAGCGCCCAAGTGGGAGGGTCCAGCAGAGATAAAAACCAGAAAAGGACCAATTAAATACACAGGGTCTTGGGGCTATCCACAAAAAAAACGATGTTTTCAGTGTGGTGAATGGAAAGCGCTTTTACGGACGTTCTCCTCAGACGCCGGAAGCTTGGGGGGGGGGCGGGGGGTCTATGTAGCGCGGCCACATAAAGGGGCATTTCTAAAGAGTGTGCCAATAATTAAGGAGCTAATGTTGCTCAACAGTACCAGGAAATGGGCCCGATAACGGTTTCTATTGTCCTCATTGACTGTTTTGATCACTGGGTAAGCTCTCGCGCGCATGCGCGATCGCAGCGCGAGGGAACCCGGAAGTGATGTGGGGTCACAAGTACCGGCATAAAGCCGGAACCGGCGAAGGAGCCAGCACGGAGAGATGATCACAGCGCGCTGCATTTTGAGAGAGAGTTTGTGTGATTGCCGAGGGTTACTTTCACTGCAGGAATTTATCTTTCAGGACACTCACAATTCACCTCTCATTCCGTTCTCATGCTCCCGGACTTTCCATCTTCAAACCGGTGAGACCGAGCCCATCTCTCCAGCTCATAATTCATCCATTACAATAACACTCACCCTTGACTACCATACACTCACTCACACTCATACACCACACACACACACACACACACACACATTGTTTATATTTGTATATATTTTGTATATATTGGTTTGTGGTGCACCTTGCTTGCTTATTTATTTGTTTGTCTTGTATAATACACTTTGTTTTAATTTACTACAATCGTTTTGTGTCGCGTCTAATATTGTCCCGCCGCGCTTGCGCAATACCGGAAGTGTTCTTTACTAGCCCATATTTTGATTCCCGAATCCTTAATAAGGTAACTAGAGATTTAATACAAATCCAAGCGTTACAATACTGCTTCAAATTAAACGAATCTATTATATTAATGAACTCAGCCACTAATGGCTTATCGGGGCAGCAGATATGTATGTTAAAATCCCCAACAACTAAAACTCTGTCCCAATGTAAAGCAATCATAGTGAGAAACTCAGATAACTCCTGTATAAAATTAGTATTCGGTTTAGGTGGCCGGTATACCACGCAGCAAATAACAGGTTTCCCAATATTGATCTTAAAAGTCTGCAGTTCAAAACTACTATAAGCTGCCGCCAGTAACAACCGGCAACTCCAACTATTTTTAAAAACAGTGGCTAAGCCACATCCTCTCCCGGACAACCTTGGAGAATTAAAACAGCTACAATCCTCAGGGGTCAGTTCCTTTAGAACACCAGTCTGATCAGCATTCACCCATGTCTCACAAAGAAATAAAAAATCCAATCCACTAGATTTAAAATAGTCATTTAAAATAAAAGATTTGTTTGAAATAGACCGTGGATTGATCAGCGCCATCCTCAGAACTTGATCGGGGGGTTGAAAAACGCACGATGATTGATTTAGTGGTATCAGCACCTCCCGGTTCACACCACGATACTCGTGCAGCATGTCCCGTTGCTGCCCCCATCTGGGTGCCGGGCCCGGCACCACCGGCCACACGGGGTCACACGTTCGAAATACGGCCTACTACCCGCCATAGCATCCTTTTCAGTGTCTGATTAAATCGTTCCACTAAACCGTCAGTCTGTGGATAGTAGACTGATGTGCAGAGCTGTTTGATCTGTAGCAGCCGGCAGACGTCTGCCATTAGTTTCAACATGAACGGGGTGCCTTGGTCTGTTAGGATCTCTTTCGGCAGGCTGACTCTACTGAATAGCATGATTAATTCTCTTGCAATGGTTTTTGATGTTGCCTTTCTCAGTGGCATGGCTCGTTGTAATTGTGCGAAGTCGCTTCTTTTTTGGACCTGTTGTGACAAAGTAGGGGAGACCTTAAAGGGATTAGCTGTCTCACCTTCCACCTCGGCCTCTTCACCATCGTCCGCTGTCTGTGTCAGGCATGCCGGTCACGGAGGAATTGGCAAGCATCCTCTTTTTCTCCCCACGCAGCCTTCGGTTCAGCCCAGGCCAATCTCTACCTAGGATTAAAGGGACAGGTAAATTAGCCAAGACGCCGGCCCTTATCGTGTATTTCCTCTGTACATCTTCAAAATCTGAGCTCCTCTAGGTGACTTCCAGGGCTCCATAACATACAGCTCATTGTGAGACAGAAAACGCACAATCATACATTTTATAAGCCCTATGAACGCACATTTAATGACTTTATAACAGAATAGATAGAACCCGAACAAAAGCCCTTTTTCTTGACGTGTTCTTGATGTTGCTGCACAGGTGCCTGCGGCCCTGAAGAAGAACATTGGAGCTGTGGTCCTTCATGCTGGCACGAACGACACCAGG
>JAQMYL010050394.1:0-11562 GCA_030014365.1 Clarias pachynema
CTCAGCAGGGGTGCTAGTAGGTGTGAGGTCCAGGGAATTTACGCAGATTTGCGCAGGCCTGGTAAATCTAGTGTTAACAGTCAACTAAATCTCTTTTCTTTTATAAACAGAACTAATTAAAAACATACCTGTAATAAGGAGAAATAATCAGTGGGTCAACAGCTGACAGCTTCTTCCTCTCTGGCACACGCCCACTAAGCATACGATACCAATTAATTAGCATCAGATGTACATCAATTTAGTCAAATAACACATTAAATGATGCATTTCCATCATGAGCAACACAATCGAATGCTAGTATAAAGTAGTCGTGATATCACCATCCAACGATAAATATGCATTTTAGACAAGTAACATTGTCATACATGAGTCATTTATGGGGAGGACCAAATAGTACATCAACTCACAGCCTTGCACACAGGTAGAGGTATACTGAGGCTATCACATGCCACATGTGGAGAAACCCCGAATGTGTTCCATTGATATCGCTCCCCGCCCCCAAACAAAGTCTTGAAGAAAAGTTCCGCTACCTTAACATTTTATTCTCTTAACTTGCGAACAATAACAGAAGAACAAAATTTCCTGAAATTCATTAACCCAACCTTACACAAAATAATAGAAAAAAAACTATGAATGATAATACAAATAAAGAAGGAAAATGCATAACAAGTCAAATTAAATCAATAAATTATTTATGCCAGTTACATTTGCCAAACCTGACAAATATGACAACACTTTTTTAGGCTATGGGAAAAGATGAGTATATCGTCCAAGTACATGAACAGAAAAGTGTTCAGAAAGTCCCTAACCATGTCATTGAAGAGGGTCTGGAAGACAGCTTCGGCATACGTACGTACGTACGAGGTCATAGGCATTGCGTGAGTCCAGTTTAGTAAATATCCTGGTTCCCTGGAGAAGCTTGAATGTCATGGCCATTAGTGGAAGGGGGTACTGTTTTTTTTTCCTGTTATGTCGTTCAGTTACCTTTCAAAAGCTACACTCGATGCTGCATAAAAACGCTATTGAGAACGCTCTTTGTTAGACACATTGTTGAAGCATGTGTGTCAAACACGCCAAAGTTTGGCTTATATAACCTCGGTCAGGTTACGTCATTTGATTAGGTGCACCTGGAGGTTATAAATAGGCATAAACTGGAAACATCCTCAGGTCTTTTTGCCTTCAAGGACCGCATTGTGTGTGCATGTGTGCAAAAATCTGTGTGTTGAATACTGCGCGGCAGTTAAAAAGAAAAGAAGCAGAAACGAAAGTAAAAGGAAATATTACTTACAATGGCAGAGATTAGAAAGGAGATGTTTGCCCTTTTCTCTCGCTCCCGCCGGATTGGGAGGCTCTTGCGTCTGCTTTTCAAGCACGCCTCGGCGCTTCTTCTGATTGGGTAGAAGAGACGTCTTCTCTTGCAAAAACTCAAACACTCAAAACCATACGACAGGTTTCTGTCGGGTGACCGGGGGGAGGGGCCTCAGCGATGGTCTCTCCCCTTCTTTGGTGACCTCCATGACGTGGTGACTCATTCATGGAGTAATCCTTACTCGTCCCGTGTCTTTATGCCATCAATGTCGATTTATTCGACTAAAAGAGACTGAAGAGACGCTTGCGGGCTATTTCTCTCCTGAGAGCTCTTCATCATTAAAAAAACCCACTCTCACCACAAGCTGTGCAGACTAAAATCTTCGCTAGTGGGCAAGGTTTTCCAAGCAGCGGGTTAGGCTGGTGCTGCCTTGCACACCTTGGCGGTTCTGCAGGCATACCAGACTGACCTGCTGAAGGACTTAAGCACTTTCCTCCATGATGCCCCCATCTCGCCTTCTGGCCTATTTGGCGACCCCGTCAAGACCATCACCACTAGGTTTCGGGAGGCGAAGCGCTACGAGGAAACGCTTGTGAGGTTTCTTCCCTGCCGTCGGCCACCCAGTCCCAACCAGGTTCAGTTCTTTTGTGGTCTGAAGCACAGAAGAGTGTGGCGAGTCGAGCACCCCCTCATAGGGACTTCACAGTCTGCCTCAAGAAGACCGGACCTGAAGAGCATCATCTCCTGTAAAAAGAAGTCCTGAGGCTTGTGCGCCCAGGACCGTGGGGGTGTCTCCCCTCGGGGAGGGGCGCATAGAATTCCAACAGAGAATAAAAACTCCTTCCTGGCACCCTCAGGAGGCCATTGTCCAACCTCCGCCACCACTGGTGTTTCGGGGAGCAGTGGTCTCCAGCGAAATGTTAAGTGTTCGGTCGCCTCCAGCCACGTTTCAGGATGCCGAACATCTAACATCCCCCATCTAGCCGAAGTGTTAAAACTTGTGCCCCTTTCAGAGGAACTGGCAGCGTGGAAGCTACTGCCAAGTATATGTCCTTGTGTTCAAAGGACTGTAGAGAGAGGCTACAAAATTCAGTTTGCACATTGTCCTCCGCATTTCAACTGCGTGGTCTCCACTTCCGTGAAACTGGAACGAGCGCACTTGTTGACACAAGAATTGCAGACTTTGCTGGAAAAAGGGGCCATAGAACATGTTCCCCTGCCAGACAGACAGTCAGGCTACTACAGTCGGTATTTCTTGGTTCCCAAGAAAGATGGGGTTGCGTCCAATTCTAGATCTTCGCGGGTTTGAAAGTTCAAAATGTTGACAGTCAAGATGATTGTTTCTCAAATACAACCAGAAGATTGGTTTGTGACAATTGATCTGAAGGACGCATATTTTCATATAGAAATATTGCCACAAGACAGAAGGTTCCTGAGGTTCGCTTTCGGGGGCGTAGCTTACCAGTATCGGGTCTTTCTATTTGGCCTAGCCCGGTCACCCCCCCCACATATATAAAATGCATGGATACAGCTCCATACTGAGGCCTTGGTGCCCCGGCACACAGTTTTAAGTCAGCAGTCCCTTTATTTAGTACAATGATACAGTTTGCACTATATTGTTCCCTACATATATAATATTGCAGATTAATCCTTATACGTTTAGGTACACAATTTGTGATTAATATTTTGTGGTTAAATTACTACACTCCTTATAAAATGACCCAGAAACGGCCAGCCCAAGCTGCTGCTATCAGCTGAAGAAAGTTAGTGCGTTGTCCAGTATCAGTTTTTCTCAGTCCATGGTCGTGGTTTGTGATCATGATAATAGAATTTTGTGCAAAGTGGAGTGACGTCCCAGCCTAGCCTTTGCCGAGAAGTATCATCCAAACAAATCATGCATTGCATTTGCGCAAGTGTGCAGTGCAGAAGAAAAAAATCTCTCTGGATAGATTTTAATGAAACCAGCTGCCATTTACAAACCGGAGGCCGAGAGAGAACCACTGAAGGAGAATTACCCAGTGTTATTATGGAAAAGGATTCTCCTTCAAACCACTAATCTCACATCTTCTGCTCCTTCAGTGCTTCACGTCAGCGAGTCTCCATAAGAAAGGTTTGTGAACAGTACATGGAAAAATTAAGTATTCATTTTCTTCTGTAGAGTTTATATTTATATTTAGTATTTAACAATTTTTTCATGATTAAGGCTTTTTTATACTTTGTTTAATATTTTGTGATATAAACAAAATACATCAAAATTTAAATATAGTTCATATTGATGGAGAACAGATAAATTCTATTTACATGTATTCCTATGGAAACTGAATTGGTCTATAATCAAATCGTGTTACGACCAGAACTTAGGAACAAATTATGTTTGTGAACCCACGTTCCACTGTATTAATAAATAATTTTAATCAGAAATGTGTAATCTGAATTTGCTTGTCTATTTACATTACTAAGTACATTTTGTAATGATGTGGGTCTCGTGAGAGGCAGAACTGTGAGAGAATAGCCTTCACTGTTCAGAATGGGCAGCTCTGCAGATGGCTATGACATGGAGCCCTGAACAGGCAGAACCACAGCCATCTAGACACGTGGTGAGGACAAACAACAAAGACAATGGTAAAGACATGAGTAAATTAAATATAAGACAAAGGCAAAATACCCCTCAAAAGTCTTCCAAAGTATTGAGTGATTAAGTATATGTGATTAAGAGAGAGAGCAGTGCACCATTAGTCCAGTGTGCACTCAGAGTCTTAGTTTAAAGTGTTAAAACTCACACATAAGCTCTTTGTAAGGATAGAGAGTTTATTTTTAGTTTCCGGAGCCCTGTTCAGTCCAAGAAGATGGCGCGGCGACGTTTTCAGTTTTCAGGTGCAGATGCAGAAACTTTTACTATGACTGTAAGGCTACTATAAGACAAGCTCAGTACTTTTGATACTTTTGATAAATTTGAAAGTTAGTACTTTTGTCATTTTTTCCTTAAATAGAATTATAAACAGTGTTCTTCTACTTTTACTTAAGTAATATTTTACCTAGGGCATGTCTTCTTGTAATACATAATTTGTGTACAGATCACACAATTTACATAGTTGAAAAGGTATAAATGACAACAATATGGAGAACAAACAAAACTTTATTAAATTTTAGGTGCAGATACAGGATTATTGAATTCTAAATAAAAGTCATTAGCATATTAACAATTGTAAACCAAACTCATTTAATAGGCGTTTTTTACATATTAAAGTTTAGGACATAAGTGTGGATATATACTTTATTTATAATTCTAAACATAATCCAATTACTGAGAAATAAACTGAAAAATAACCATAAAACTTTGTGAGATGAGCAGATTAATGGACAAAACTAAACAGATCCAACACAATGATTACTGTAGGAAAATAGAGCTTAAATAACACTAAATTAATCAAGAACAGAATGCAAAACATGACCAGAAAACCAGGGAGCAGGAAACTTGCTACAACAACATAAGGCAGTGCCCTCTACGGGATGACTGTGACATTACAAAGCAGATACCCATAATGTTTTCCCATAGTTTTTCTATTATTACACACAAGATTGTCATATAGTAAAATATTATAAAGCAGCATAAAGTCCAGGACAAACAAGATGCTAGACATTGAAAGGATTAATAGGCAATCCGGTAACAGACTAATTACATGACATAATTAACCTTCCCTTCTGGTGTCAGGGTAAAGGAGGACCTGATATAAGCAGGTGGATACTTCTTATTATAATTGTATTTTCCATTTTTTTTTCTCCCTGTTCCCAGTTCACTTATTTAGCAAAAATAATTATTTTATACTTTGTCTCTGCTGAATTTGAATGACTGACTTCATATACACTTACGTTTCAGTTCTCTTTTCAGGTCTACGAATGGCCCTAGCAATGTCCTGTCCTGAGCATTAACACACTATTCTAATGAATTACTACATATATTGTAATGAATTACTCTATATATTGTAATGAATTACTACATATATTGTATAACATTCACTATAGTCTTTGTCATTCATTATAGTCTCTGTATTTTTGACTACTGTTAAAATTTCCATACTAATAAAATAAAACTCAAGCTTATAAGTTATCATTTTAAATGAAGATGTACCATGACATTACCTGATAAAGTATTTAAAAGTTTTAAGTTTTAAATTCATAGGTCGTCTTTTCTTCCTCTGTAAAATATGTTTCCATCTGGTTGGACAATCCAGGTCACATTTGTCTCTAACAAAAATCCATGTTCGTTCAGCTTTTGTACAATCTGAGGAACAGAATCATGATTTTACTGCTGCATAATATAACCTGACAGTATGTGTAAATGTGACTATGTGTAATTCAAGGTGTAGAGTTTAACTCTGTTTTCTGGCATAGGAATGCCTTCAATACTGGGGAGATAATGGTATCTTGATAACATGTCAAGCTGCAAATTTTGAGAGAGAGAGAGAGAGAGAGAGAGAGAGAGAAGTTGTTGGAATAACTAACTATAGCTGTATTGTAAAAGACAGCAGGAATTTCAAAATTTGCCGACATCCAACAAGATTGAGTGCAACTGTAAATGGTTAAAACATATGATGTGTTGAATACATTAACTTTTTATAAACCAAAATGCCAAAAGAACATTTCTGTCACAGCAATAAAAATACATCAACTTTTCATGACATACCTGCTGTAAAATGGCTGACTGAACAGCAGGATCAAACACTTGCTTGTCTCCTTGAATTGTCAACTTCAAAACCTGCTTTCTCACAGTAAGATCTTGCAGAAGATGCACAAGACAGCAAAAAGTAAAAAAAATACATTGTTTTAAAATACATGGGAATTATTCCTTAGGTTATTTTTAGATATTTAATGAGATTTAATATATGATGGTTTAAGGACTTGTAACAGTAACCAAAAACCAATAGCCTCACCTGTGGAACAAAAGAAATAGAATAGGCTGTTGCATGGTCTATCCATGAAAAGACTGTTATTGACTGAACCACAGTTGTCATTGTGATCAACATTATTTGGACAGCCAGGGCTCCACCCTTTATTTGAGAATTCACTCCCAATCGACCAATGCCAATGGTGCCTAAATAGGCCAATCCAAGATGTACCCAGGACTGAAGCCAGCTGTTGTATCTCACTGCTCTGTGTTTCATTTGTTGTGAAGGCCAAAGCTGTTTGATATGTGTGGCAGTAGCCCGAACTCCCCCCCCAGTCTGTTTGGTAAGGGCCAGCAATAAACGTTCCTGAGGTAGCTGTGAAATAGTAAGGTTAAATTTATTAAATGTGAATGTGAACTTATTAAATGATCAATCAGTATGCTATATTAACTATTTCATGGTTATACTCAACCCCCCTGTCCCCCTTAACGTTTTCAGTAATCTATTGCAGAATCCATCTAATTAGCAATTACATTAAAATTACATTACATTAAAATAACTAACCAATATTATTTTTTCACTTCTAACAGTTGACAGTAAACTAAATATTTTTTTAAGTGAGGTCATTATGCTATTTGTTTAAGAAATATTAACAGTACAATATTATTGGGCAGATTCTTTGCACCGGCCTATGACATTACACATTACAATATTAATGTCAGGAAATTAGAAAAAATTATTAAAAACTGATACAGTCTAGTTCAGAGGGAAACAGCCAGGCTACAAAGAAACATAGAAGAGTAGAAGAGATGAATATGTATAAAATAATGGTTTTTCAACTGACTGGTCTATTCTCTTCATAGTCATGATGATGACATAATTATTCTTCTACATAATTATTCTTCTGTTTTCTAATTACAATGAAAGACTTGCTCTTGCACAAATAAAGGGAACTGGTTTGAGATACTAAAAACATTAATTAAAATCTGGATGTTGGCTTACCATTGTAACATATAAAGGATTTCAAATCTGTGCAGTTATCATCCTCCCAGTATCCACTTGAGTTTATTGCAACACAAAGTTGATTCCCACCAGCATTATCAGGCTGTCCTTCACCCCATTTGGCCAGACTAGGTATGAACGTCTCTGGATAGTCCCAGCGCCAGCTGTTCACTCGGTCAAACAGTCCAACCCAGCCAGTTGTTGGCAGACCCTTTCTTTCTGCCTCAGCATTCAACCTTTCCCAGTCATCATCAGTCTCCACAAAAGCTAAGCTCATATTCTTGCTTTGGCAGTAACGTAATGCATTAGACCATGTTGATGGAGTTGTGATCAGATAGTAATCGTGGCGAACAATTTGACTGGTGACTGAGAAAACACCTGTTGCAATATTTTTTTTTATATGCATACAAAATGGACAGATGAAATTTTCTTAAAAATTTAATTATCAAAGTACACTGTACAACCAAAAGTATATGGACACCCGACTAACATATGCAAAGATGATTTTATCCAAACTTTAGTCACAAATTTAAAAAAGCAAACAATTTTATTGGGCATCTTTATATGCAGGATAATTAAAATTAAAGGATAGGACAGGCATTACTGGGAAAAATGTAATGTGGGGTTGATCTGCTGCATGGTGTTGTTTCATGGCCTGATTATCTTGGTGATAATGAAGGGCCCAGTAAAGCGGGGTAAAAGTTTGCGTGACAAGGTCTTAGTGAGATGTCTCTGGTAGCGTACAATAACTAATATACTGTATATGTGGCTCAGTCTTGGTTAGCTTATGACATTGTTATCGGTAATGTTATTTAGCACAAACATGTTAGCTCCAGTGGCCTTATGTAGGTAAGAAATGTTTATGAATATTGGCTGTGGTGTAAATGTTCATAATTTAATTTTTTTGCTTGTATTTACAAATATCTGCTCAGGTGGAATGTATTAAATATGTAGGCAAAACATGCCCAGTTAATGGTGTTTGCTAATGTCTAGGGCAGGGGTCGGCAATCCACGGCTTCAGAGTGATATATGTGACTTGCAAAAGTATTCGGCCCCCTTGAACTTTTCCACATTTTGTCACATTACAGCCACAAACATGAATCACTTTTAGTGGAATTCCACGTGAAAGACCAATACAAAGTGGTGTACACGTGAGAAGTGGAACAAAAATCATACATGATTCCAAACATTTTTTACTTTATAGAACCACCTTTTGCTGCAATTACAGCTGCCAGTCTTTTAGGGTATCTATTTTAGGGTTCTTTCTTCATGCAGGACAGAGTCTTGAGTTTCGAGACAAAACCCGATAGGGGGTAGTTGAGCCACTGATCCGGGGGGCGAGATGAACACGGAATCGACTTGCAGCCAGACGTAAACTTGGAAGTGGTGCGCGCCTCGAGCTGCCCCAAAATTTGCTTGAGACGCTTATTAATCCCATGCATCTCTGAAATTAAAGTGGTTTGTGCTTCCTTATGCTTATCAAGCACTCTCGCTTGACCCTCAACTATCTCATACACCCTTTCCAAGCCCGCAGGCTCTTCTGGTGGTGCGATCATTCTGTTACGTGGTGAGAGCCGCTCCACAAGATGTAATAATGCTCATAAGAGCCCTGACGCAGGGGTTTAGAGAGGGCACTATTAACATAAACTGAGAGCACATGCTGAACTGATGCGTGCCGCTCTTTTTTTCTCTCTTTCGCTGGTGTCTTAGACAGATTTAATAAAAATTATATCCATATTTATTTTTATTATTTCATTCTATTTTTATGCTTATTTTCTACTTTTTAGCGGCATACATTAGGGGAACCGATTGATTCCTCAATTGGTTCTCAGCTATAATACCACCATCAGTCAACTGTTGATCAAAAAGTAAAATCTCATGCTTTGACAAAACTTGGATGGGCAAACAAGTTGCTAGTTTAACAGGGGGTGGGTGGATAAGAATGAATGGATCAAAGAACGCCAGATGTCAGTGCTGACTTCTATGGGGTCACAGGCTGGTTGCAGGCCGCTACTCTGTGTTGGAAAGAGCAGCATGACCGGAGGGAGAAGAGTGACCTATTTTGCGTACATTCAAGGTAATGCGGTGTGAGGGTGCGGCAAGATTGAAGACGCTTGGAGTTTGACTATGTATAAGGCTCTGAGACCACCAATTCCAGGGGGTGTGGTGTTTGCAATTGTGCCACTGCATGACCTGAGATTAAACCATCAATTTAGCCAGACCAGACCTTCCTGATACACTCCCCAAATTTCTAGTAGCAGTTGAAGGAAGTGCTGAAGAGGAGGATCCTCAATGGTGGGTTATTGTGAGTTGTCCTGGTCCTGTGATCCAGTCGTTTTCTTCTACTCTGACTTCTGTGAGAATATGTAGGCCTGTAGGTTCTCACATAATGGCTGAATGGTCTCTTGTTATTTTGGAAACTCTCTCTCCCAAAGCTGGTTCTGAGTGCTTGGTTCTAGCATTATGGCTATGGTGGTATTTAGGCCTTGGTGTTAGATTGTACGTAGATGTTTCATTTTCAGATTTTTTTTGCACATACATGGGGGCAGAACCTGTTGTTTTTGTAATTGGATTCCCCTTGCTGCCACCATAGTCTTCTCCTTGCAGATTTGATTAAAGAAATTTAGTTTATATCTTTACAAGTGTCTTGTCAGGCAAGGATGTAGGTCTCTGAGTTTTTGTTTCTGTCCATGTGTAAGAAGAGCATCCAATTTCAAGAGTGCATCCAATTGTGTGATTTCACTTCAGAAGTTCCATGTTGGGATACACCTAATGCAAGCTATTTCGTTAACACTAGAAGCGCCGTGCCAGTGTCACCTACTTTTTGACCACCTATTGTTTTGAATGGGAAGCTGTCGCTAGATGGCGCTTTCACCCAAAGCAAATAGTTTAGCTACAAGATCAACTTGCACTTGGACAATGCGCCATTCATTCCTGCGTTGATAATCAGCAATATTTTTTTTTCATATTCAATTGAGAAAACCTACTACAGAGTCTCTAAGGGGACAAAGGAAGAGAAAAAAAACGGCAGAAGAAAAAAAAAACAAGTCATGTTTTGCATTATAACCCAAAACTTTTGCATTTTTTTCTCCTTCTTTGTCCATCTAGGGGCTTCGTACTATAACAGAAACGAAAGCTCTACTTAATTTTATAACGTTTTGAGAAAATTCATTAGTTCGTTCATTCTTTGAAGCTTCTGAACTTCTCGGATGTTTTTTTAGTGTGACAGTGCTTTAGATGGAGCACTTAGTTCTGAACTCGCTTCCGTGAAATTATCGCTAAAACAATGTAAACAATGTAATCAATGTCAGCAAAATGAATTGTTGGGGGTGGGGGGAATGAACACGTTTTATTTTAAACTTACAATATCAGCCTAAAAATATATCACCATAGGAGCACAGCTCCGGAGCCGCAGCAGAGGCATGAAAGACTCACACTTTAACTTAACAAAAGGCAGCGTTTTGATCAAAAGGATGATAAACACGTGCGATTTATCAATAAAAATGCAGACATATACCCCCCCACATACCCCCAGAAATACAATAAACAAATATATAGGCTACTCGCTAGATAAATGCTGGATTTTCCAACATGCCAGCGCGCTCCGATGTGAGCCGATTTGTTCAAGTCATAATGAGAGAATATATATATAGAGAAATAATATAGAGAAAGCATAAAACGACTGTCCATGCAGTAAATAAAAATAAAAGTATCAAATCCAACTATTAAGTCTGATTTAATTGCTATCATTAATAATTTTTATCTTTTATAAATCTATTTTAGGAAGAGACGTCCGCTCTGTCTTCTTAATTCATCTAAAACCCCTACAGTATTAATACAATACAAAAGTAAAATAATAGTAAAATAAATAATCTTTAATAAAGTTAGCCTAATACAATATTGTTTCCAATGCTGAAGCGAACATGATTTTGTTTTAGTCTATTCTCTATTCAGCGAAATAATTTGTTGATGGTGGTGTTGGTGGTCGGTGGGTGGGGGGTATTTTGAGCGCAAAAATGAACACGTTTTATTTTAAACTTACAATATCAGCCTAAAATTATATCACCATAGGAGCACGGCTCTGGAGCTGCAGCAGAGGCATGAAAGAGCCGCAGGTTGGCGACCCCCAATCTAGGCTATATATTTAAATATATGCATATATATTAAAAGAAAGATTGACACAAACATAAAACTCGACCCAAATCCAACCTTTTGTTTTTTTCAAACTAAGGTGTATGAAGTCTGCTGTCCCGCATGCACCCGACTTTGCAACCAATCCGAAGCGCTCCTATTTTAATGTTATGACTTTTAATAGCTTTTGTTTTCTGTCACATTTTCACAATAAAACCTCACAATATAAAGTTA
>JAQMYL010050877.1:0-11546 GCA_030014365.1 Clarias pachynema
CAAACAGGAAGTTAATATCACCAACCATTCCCATTTTATTAAGGTGTATCCATATAAATGGCCCACCCTGTATAATGGATCCTGGCAGTTGCATAGCCAGATGTGGTTTGTTCCCTTGTTATAGCAAATAAAGGGCCGGGAGGTGGTTCTGAGTGTTACTTTGGATTTGGTAGCTGTTCGCTTAAACTCTCAACAAAAGTTCCAAAGAGGTGTTTATGCAAGTGAAGGAGGTCAACATTAAGCTAAAAAACACACACACAAAAAAACACCACAAGATAGCAAATACATTGGGAATGGCCAATACAACGGTTTGAATAATTAATAAAAAGACAGAATTAACTGGCAAGCTCAGCAACAGTAAAAGGTCTGGAAGATGACAGAAGATAACAGGTGGATGACAACAGCATGATGTCCATCGTGGAGAGGAACTTTTTTATAACGTCTAGCCAAGTCAAGAAGACCCTTCAGGAGGTACTGCAGGCATGTCATTTTCAGTCTACAGTCTACAGTCAAGAGACAGCTTTATGAAGTAAATACAGACCCTTCAGAACCAGGTGCAAATGACTGGAAACGTTCATGAAAGGCCAGATTCAGTGGTCTGATTCAGGATTCAGGGTCACTGGTGTTTATTGAATAATTGACTTCTTCTGATAAAAGTAGTAGGATGAATTCTGCATAGGGCTATACATTTAGCTTAGAAATTGCAAATGCTGATAGGTGCTGCCTCATATACTGTAGCAGATGGAGAATAACCCAAAACTTACAGTAAAAGCTACCCAAGAGTTTCTTAAGGCAAAGAAATGGGAAAGTCTTTACTGTCCAAGTCAGTTACCTGATTTCAACCAATGCTTTTCACATACTGAAGACCAGATGTGGGTAAAGTACACAAATCCTGTATTTGAGTAAAAGTAGAAAGGCAAATATTTCTCAAGTAAAAGAGGTCCATGAGTAAAAGTACAGAAGCACTTAGTTAATAAAATACTTAAGTATCACATTTACATTGCTTGTATAAGCCCACAGTAGCCTTTATCATAACAAAAACTCTCTTTCTCTCGCTCTCTCTGCTTCCCGATGGTGAACACCCTGTTTTCATCACTGTCTACAATTCGCTCTGCTTCTGATTCTGATTCCTGCATGAAATACACTACACCACTGCGGTTAGGTAACACAAAGCCATGCAGAAAATTAGTTATAAGTAAAAGTACAGTTATTTGCTGTACTTTTGAGCAGAGTTAAAGTTAAGAGTACCCTCTAATAAAATCACTCAAGTACAGCTATGTGAAATGTGTACTTAAATACAGTAAGAGTACATGTACTCAGTTACAGTACCTCCCTGACTACTTAACTGAAGGCAAAAAGACCCACAAACAAGCAACAGCTGAAGGCAGCTGCTGTAAAGGCCGGGCATGGCATGTCCATGTGTTCCAGACTTCATTGACTGCAAAATATTTACATTCAATCAATTAAAATGCAATCCTTAGTAAGTAATAATTAACAATAATAAAAAGTAACTGAGTAATAATGCTACTTTGTTCCATTATTTATGAGCCCCCCCAGGAATAAACATGGCTGTAATTCCTGAATGTCTGAGTATACTCTTAAACTAAATATATGAATAAAGGGTTCACAAACACATTATGGTTTAATAAATCATGGTTTTGATGTTATTATCAGCAATATTTGTGGTTACTTCTTCATATGCACAGAAACGGAATCTCAATTTACTACCTCACCACGTTCAACTGCTGTTGCGGCCAAAATGGAAACATTTTTAATTATATTTCTGACGTGATATTTTGGTATCAAATCTTCCAGCGCTGTCATATAAACTCTGTGTGTGTGTGTGTGTGTGTGTGTGTGTGTGTGTGTGTGTGTGTTCGTGTGCTCGTGCACGTATGCGTGTTTGTGTGTCTGGAAAGATTGCTGGGAGGCAGGAACAGTAAGCTACCCTATGTGGCCGTGTGAAATCAGTCCATGCCTAACAGGGTTCAAAGCCCAAATCAGAGTTAGCGGCTCCTAAATTGCACACAACGGCTGTCATGCATGAGATGAATCTTAAACGGGAAGTGGGTCAGATAAGGTTAGGAGCCAAGTTATTCAATAGAATATCAGAAAAAGCAAAATGAGAAATTTGGGAGGCAGAGAAAAGCTTGGGGCCTTCTGGTCAGGAAAAAAAAAAAACAAGTTAATGAAATTCTTTTGAAAAAGATTGTGCTGGCAGACAAAAAAGCTGAATGACTGCGAACTGGAGGATCTGCAAAGAAATACAAAATCTGTGAAGATCTGTGGTTATATTCCATTTCCCTGTCAATTCTATGCTGATATTTTATGCTGGTCCCATTTGCTTAAACCTTGAACCATCCACCACCGCTTTCAACGAGATAATGCATTGCAGCAGGAGTGGATAACAAACCTACAAAGGTCATGTGTGCACCTGTGGAGAGATCACAGCAGAGACATTTCTCTTCCACACATCTGTCCCCTGCAGCTGCTACAGTCTCCTCTTGCTTCTAGTGCCACTGTATTGCCCCACAGAGAAAGTAAAAAACAAAGCACATGCAGCATGTTGACGTTATGCACCATGTCCCTCTGAGCTAAACATCTCAATCTCATCCTTGAGCTTTATACCGGATTTCAGGGATGATCCAGAAGTACAAATGTCGTAAACAAGTTAGAACGCTGAGCCGAGAGAAAGCACCTGATGCGCAATGAGATCTACTCATGAGTTATGAAAATTTAACATATTTCACAAAGCGATACATACAATTCCAATCTCTAAAGCCATGTGTTCATTTCTTTATACACAGTGATATGCAAATCAGATGTGCAAACATCTGGACGTCTGTTTTTTAACACTTGGAACTGCAGGATTGATGCATAGTGGCCAAACATGTTCAGATCACAAAATTACAATGCACTAATCTTATCCTTGGGGTAAAAAATCTATTATTCAAATTGTATGAACATCTAAACAGTCTTAACACTGGGTGTGTGCTTCCAGCTAAATACACTGCTGAATGTTTCAGAAGTTAGGAAATGCTATTCAGAGAAGTAGTGATGTATGATGAAGTGTGAAAATTAAAGAAATATTGAATAAACCAGTGACTGAATATAGACAAACTTGCCCTACAGTAGCTGTGACTTCATCTCAGCTACTGTACAGTACATACATCAGCAGCAAGGTTTCAGTGTGGTTTGTAACAAGTAATAGAAAAAGTATAAAGAAAAACTATATTTTTGGGAGTTTACTAAACATGACATGTCATAACGGGTGGGTGAAAAGTAACTAGGCATCAAAAATTGGTAATAAATCCATATTTCTAGTACAAATGTATTGAAACAAATTGTACATGTAATTTATTATATAGGAAAGTAAAAGCAAATCTCAACGTAGGCACCAGTGGCCTCAACCAGTTTTCTCAAATGCCGCCAAACATACAGTCTTCTAAAGGAATTCGTTTGGGATATTGCTGATAAACGTCTGAATCCGTGCATCCAAGTCCTCCAGTGTACAAGGCTTTGTTCTGTACACCTCTTCCTTATCGTAGTCCCAGTGGAAAAAAAATCACATCTGGACTTCTTGGAGGCCATTCAAGAGGTCTGCGTCAACGTCCCAGCCAACGTCCTGGAAAATGCTGGTCTATCCAAGCACACACAGTAAAAGCGAAATGGGTTGGTGCACCTTGGGGTGACGCTCTGGTGATACTACAAGTTCCACAGCCATTAAATATTGCCTAGTTAATTTGCACCCACCCTGTAGACATTAACCAACCCATGTTGTTGGTTATTTCTTAAGGGATATTCTCTCCATGTGCAGAAATTGAATAGAATTAATTTTAGAAATAAATAAATAAATGAATTAGAAAAAAAACTTTGGATTTTTTAAATTTATTATTATTATTATTATTATTATATAAGCCTTAAAACTTTGAACCAAAATGTGACTAACCCATGTTGTTGGTAATTTCTTACGGGATATTCTCTCCATGTGCAGAATTTGAATAGAATTAATTTTAGAAATATATAAATGAATAAATTAGAAAAAAATTATTTATTATTATTATTATTATTGTTAATATTATTCATTAATTCATTCATCTTCTATACCGCTTCATCCTCTATTCAGGGTCGCGGGGGGCCTGGAGCCTATCCCAGGAAGCTTCGGGCACGAGGCAGGGTACACCCTGGACAGGGTTGTTAATATTAAATAACCCTAAATCAACTTTGAAATTTGCTTCATTACAGTCACGCTTCTTTCGCAATGTAACTAGCAGTGCAACTTATATTCTTATAATATATTTTTTTAAAAATTCAGCAGTTTGTTGGATCATTTAAAAGGTCTACTTTTGAAAACTGATTCCAAGACCTGAAAAGAAAGCCTCGTACTATAGGGTTTTCCGTGGAACCTTTAAGACTAACAAATCAAAGAACCCTTTAGGTTGTTAGAGGGATGTTTTTCTGAAGCTACACTTGTTTGAAATATTGTTTGAGTTCCTTGACAAATGTGAAAAGGAGGGTGCTTTTCCATACTCAGATCAGGAACCCCTAGAAACTGCAACATCTGACTTCATCTCTGTCAAAGTGCAATTCTGTTAAGTTTAAAAGTGTTTAAAACATTACAACTTTCAGAAAGTCACATTGGGAGTTTCTGCCAAATACCATAGACCAGAGCAAGACACAAAAGGTGGGTATTCTTTTGATAAAAGTTGAAGTTTTAAATTGTAATAAAGTAATAAAACACAATGTTTTAAATTTACTCAAGGCATGAAAGTAAATGGAAGAATCAAAATCATGTAAATCATTCTACAATGATTTCACTTAATGAGGGTAATTTTAATGCCATTTTAATTTTAGTTCACCAAGGAACCAAGAAAAACATTAGCTAAATGTTTCTGACAGCTCTAGTCCCAATCATTTAAAATATTAAGCAAGCATGTTAATAACCTACAAAATGAGCTAAATGCCAATAGCTTTCTTTAACAATACAAATTAATGTGACTTAATTCAAAGTGTTCAGAGCAACAGCCAGATTACAGTCATGCTATTAGGTCTTCGTAGCTGGTGCAGATGTTTTGTTAGGACTATATAATAATCAGCCCTAAGATTATGGGCTAAAATTGAATGGGTTCCCTGTTGCTGCCAAAGAAAGTCTTGAAACACGGACGCCACCAGACCTCTGAAGGTATGCTGTGGTATCCGGCACCAAGATCTTAGAGGCAGAACCTTTGTGTCCTGTAAATTGTGGTGAGGCCTCCATGGACTGGATTAGTTTTTCTTGCACATCTGAGATCTGGAGAATTTAGAGGCCAAGTCGAACCACAAACTCATTGTTGTGTTCCTCAAGCCATTACTGGACCATTTTAGTCAATGTTTAGGTAGGTGGTACATATAAAAGTTTCCATATCCACATGAATAGCAGGATCCAATGTTTCCCAGCAAGACATAGGCCAAAGCACTGCACTGTCTCTCCCGATGCCATCCAATTGCCATCTCTTTCCATGTAAGCGACGCACACATACCCACTGATCTATATGATTACAAGACCAGGCCACCTTCTTCCATTGCTCCCTGGTCCAGTACTGATGCTTACATGACCATTGTAGGAGCCTTCAGCAGTGGACACAGGTCGATCTGCAGCTACGCACCTCCATACGCAACTAATTGAGATGCACTATGCATCTGACACCTTTCTGTTGGAACCACTATCAACTTTTTTTTAGCAATTTGATCTACAGTAGCTCAACTGTTGGATTGGACTACATGAGCCAGCCTTCCCTTCCCACGTGCATCAATAAATTTTGTCCACCCATTCACCCGGGTAAATGGGTTTTCCTTGCTTGGACAACTTTTGATAGGTCCTGACCGCTGCAGACTTGGGATTTCGCACATGAAGTACAGTTTTTGGAAATGCACTTACCCAACTGTCTACATCATTACAATTTGGTTGCTGTCAAAGTCATTCAAATCCTTATGCTTACTCATTGTTGCTGCTTCCAACACATCAACTTCAGGGAGAAAATGTTCACTTGCTGCTTAATATATCCCACCCACTTCCAGATGCCAGTGTAACGACATAATCAATGTTATTCACTTTACCTGTCAGTGGCTATAACGTTACGGCTGATCGCTGGACATCATATCTTTGAAGCTGGATGATTATATATCAGACAAATAGTGATGAAGTGTTTAAAAATTAAGTGAAAGTCGAGTTGAATGTGAAAATATATTTTCATGGAAGCAAAAAGTCAAACATATTCGTTGTGGCATGATCGTGTGGCATGAACCATCAAAAGGGAAATGATTAATGGCTTAAAGATTCATCCTACTCCTCCAACAGCAATCCAGCACACATGGACTTTTATTCATAGTCAGTGGTTATTTGTGTGAATCTGGGGCTACAGAGTGGAGTTAAATTAATTAGCATTGAAGCATACGATCTGAAGACAACCACTGATTGAGCAGCTACCCAATTTTAAGAACCTTCCTGGCATGTTTGGTAAACAAAGCCTGAATCTGGCCAATTATTGTCACATCAGTCTCGAACCTAAAGTGAGTAAACATCCAACTTGATCTGCAAGTACACAGAATGACAGGATGCATCGACTGAAACTTGGTGATTTTAAACGTACCTGGCTCAAGCCACGACAATGGTCTTAATTGCTGGGTTTTTTTTGCTTCGTGTCTATGCTGCAGACTCTCGTGTACTGACTATTGGAGAGAAAATGAGGGCCGATCGATCTTACGGTGTGATGAATGGTATCACACTGTTAAGGTAGAGATTTTCCCAAGCCATCAGCGGTGTAAAGCTGATTTATATCAATTAGGTCCATGACCAGCTACTTAGTAGCAATAGTGATACAGGCATGTTTAGCCACTTTGCTGCAGGCCACATTGTGTAACCAGCTTGGAAAGCCGTGGTAACCTGTGCATCAGAACAGGAACATATTCTGGGATGGAATGGACCGTAGCCAGGGAAAGCAGCATGGGCGATTCGTGTCTTACAGAGTGGGCCATCAGTATGTTTGGCTAATGTGACAGTCTTGTCATCTGAATTCAGTTGCTTAACACCACTTGATCGCCTTCCACTGCTATTCCAGGAGGTGCAGCAATTAGCTGGAACAGTGCATGCAGGACTAAGAAGGGCAGATTGTCAGAGCTAATTCTTGGTATATTGGAACGAAATCATCACATGTAGTAGGCTATAATCTTCAATGTAATGCATATCTGAAGGGTAATATTTTCAACCCTACTTCACGTGAACAGATATCACAGGTGATCTATTCTTCATCCCAAAGAAGACAGAGCTTTGGAAGAATTTTTTGACAGATGCCACTGCATTTTGCAGCAGGGATTTGCAGACGTGTCAATCTTAGCCCATACCAGCATCTAGATTTCATATATATCTATGGATGTATCGGTGTGGTTGTATTTTATTATTTTTTTTCTCTGGCAAGCACAGCATGCAGGGGCAGGTGTAGGATCAGCACGGGAGCACAGAAAGCAAAAGAGCTCTGATCTTCATCCCTGTAAATCCCCCTCCTGCTGCACTCAGCATCAACAGAAAAGCACAGTGGGCCCAGCGCTCAAAGAGTCTCTGCCTGATCCATGCTTCTTCTGCCACTTCTTCACCAGCTGCAGATCTCTAAGTGGAACACTGCTTACATTTTCTTTTCCTCAGCCATGACTATATACCCATTCTTTCAGTTCGCAACCATCCTGGACCTCTCAGACTGCTGCAACAATCATCATATGATTTATGCTGATATCATATGATGTCATCCATGAAAAGTGCTCCAAAGGTTCTATGTTGTAGGAGGGATGAGAATTGATAAGCAAGTCTGCCAATCATTTGAAATGCTGGTTTAATAAATAGTATTATTTATCAGTATTTGGGTTTCCTGGCTGACATTTAGTATATAAAACACTAGTGAAAATGTGAAAAGAGGCACTGTTTTTCATCTGATACAGTAGATCTGAAATGATAAACTCTGCATATATGGCAAAATGCACCAGTTTAGATAGAGTTGCTGATGTGACAAACACGTGTACTTTACACTGACTCTACTTTACTCCTAAAGGTCCAGGTTCGATTCCAACCTCAGGTCTGTGTGCATGGAGTTACCATGTTCTCCCTGTGCTTAACGGGTTTCCTCCAGGAGCTCCGGGTCCTTCCCACAGTCCAAAGACCTGCAGATTAGGCTAATTGGCGTTCCCAATTTGGAGGTTGCATGTGTTCGCAACAGATTGGCATTGAGTCCAGGGTGTACCCTGCCTCGTGCCCTGAGTCTCTTAGGATAGGCTCCAGGCTTCCTGCAACCCAGTACAATATAAAGCAGTATAGAAGATCATTCTTACTCATCATCTATACCGCTTTATCTCGTATACAGGGTTACGGTGAGCCTGGAGCCTATCCCAAGTGTCTTCCATTGACTCGTTCATTGGCACACTAAGGGCAATTTGGGAACGCCAATTAGCCTAATCTGGATGTCTTTGGACTGTGGGAGGAAACCGCAGGAGCCGAAGGAAACCAAACAAGTAAGAGGAGAACATGCAATCTCCATCTATTCCTGAATATTCAGGAAAAGGGCTTGAACTGTATACCGGAACTGTCGCAAAGTATTCACTTCCTCCAGGGGAGTTGAGTTTGAAATTTGGTGATGAACACTGCCCGTCCAAAATAAAGTTACCATTTGGAGAGGTGCAAAGTAACCAAGTACATTAACTTCCTTACGTTCTATACTTTCTACTTTTACTCCACTACATACTGCGAGAAATATTTGTTCTTTCTACTTCACTGCGTTTCTGCATGGTGTTGTGTTACTGTTGCCACCTGCTGATTATTATGCATAACTGCATGATTTGCCTTCCCTCATCATGTAGCAGATATTTGAACTCATTAGTGGAGACGATTGCTGATGGTGACAAAACAGCACATCCACACTCTCGAATTGGTAAAAATTTAGCTTAAAGACACAAGCTTAAAAGGCATCAAACCAGAACATCACTGGTATGAAAGTACTGTATGCTGCTAACCTTCTGGGGTTCGGGTGTGAAAGTATTGCGTGCTGTACAGTATCATGCACTTAAAACATTTACGATTTCTCAGAGGCAATGATAACACAGCCGATTCAGTGCTAATTTCATTCAGTGCTTAGTAGTGCAGAGGAGGTCCAGATGCCACCTCACCTCGGGCAGCAGAGCGGCAGGCTAATCCAGACACAACACTGCTCTAATCCACACGAAACAGAGTTTGCTGGCAGAAGCGGTGAAGTCACCATACAGCACAGCTAATCCTGATCTGTGATACAGAGCTGAGAGACAACGATAACATCCACATCTATCGAGGAGACAAAAAGGCCTGCTGAGTCCGTGTTCTTGCTCAAAAGTGAATAGAAGATGTGGAGTGGAGTGCGAATGCGCCCCGGAATGTGAAAGTGGGTTTTCGCTGAAGTGTTATAGACGCCCGAACATTATACTACAAATACTGTTCTGTTCATACGATTAAATGCTTTCTAAGACGTAAATGCCGATCCTGTACGTAGGTGGATCTTGTTCTTAGTACAAACATGGATCAATGCATTTTTGGTTTTGCACATTCCTGCACACTAATCCCTTTTCCAACCATCGCAAGGTTGACGAAAAAAAGAAAATAGTTGAAGGAAATGGAACTTGTGCAAGCTGGCAGTTATGTGACAGGCACTTTTTCTGAGTTTCACCAACTTGGTCTTACTAGCCTTAAACTGAGAATGTGATTCTTTATACCCTGTCAATTTTTTGGAAGTGTGGGTTGGGGTGGGGTATAAACTGGTCAATCATTTCAACACACAGTAAATCTCACTTCCTGTTTTTAAAAGGAAATATGGCTGCATACAGAATCAATTCATAGCTCTCAATCCTCTTCATTGGACTTTAATAGCACAGAACAGGAGAGTAGAGTGAAAGCAAAAATACGTATCGCCAAATAGGTCCTTCTCCTGAAGAATTACTGTATACTGCTAGCGTTGACATAAGAAAGAAAAAATGCACATGCAGGAATCCAGTCTTAAGTGATATATAGCTTTAGCGAAGGGCTTTCAGTCTATTTGCAGCAACCTGGGATTAAGGTAGAGAATGGCAGCTCTCTATTACGAAGGCTAATGACTGTGTTGGAGAATCAGCTCTCTACACAACCCATCCAACACACTGTCAATCCAATCTCCCACATGGCCAGTGCTCAGACAGACCTCGACATACAGACACAGAAGTGACGTACCCCTCTATTACTCTATACATACAGAACATGCGCCTCTCCATTTATCCAATGATACAAGCCAAACAAAGCTCAATCCACCCTCGCACGGCTGGCAGGCAGGGCGACGTGGCATTCTGTCAGTCTTACAAGGGTGCACAACAGGTGGTGCCATGTTTGATAATGATATAGGACAAGAACAATTTCCCACTTTGCTACATGTAACTGAGAGCACAGTGTAGTCACTACAGGTAAATATATATACTGTATATATATATAAGATAAATGGAGAGCCAAACTGATTGGAGAAACAGATTTCCAGCATGGTCTTTATGTACAGCAGTGAAGGTTCTATATACTTTAATATAAACTGTATCAATGGTGTAGTGGTCAGCACTGTGGCTTTGTACCTCCAGGTACAAGGTTCGGTTCCTGCCTCGGGTCTGTGTGCATGATCTCTCCATGCTTGGTGGGTTTCCTCCAGGTGCTCCAGTTTCGTCCCACATTCCAAAGACATGCAGATTGAGAAATTGCCATTCCCAAATTGCCCGTCATGTGTGTGTGTGTGTGTGTGTGTGTGCGTGTGTGCCCTGCAATGGATTGGCATCTTGTCCAGGGTGTACCCTGCCTTGTGCCCAAAGTCTCCTGGGATAGGCTCTAGGCCCCACCCCACCCGACCCTGTACAGGATAAGCGGTATTAGAAGATGAATCTGCTGACTTAAACGGCCATCAGCGGTGGGTTTGGCATTCAAAAATTGCAAGAACAGCACTACCAAAATTGTATTTTCATGGCCTTCCTTAAAAATATATATAAATCATATCGCAAATGAAAAACGTCATGTTCCTGAACGATTCCTCTCATTCTTTACAGCCTGGTTTTGAAAATGTACACTGTTTGAATCCATCACCATTAATATAAATGGGTTACTTTATTTCTATCTATATCTGTTTATATGAATTCTAGTATCGATACACAATCTGAACAAACTGCTCTGTTGGGGCTCAACACATACCATAAATATTGTAATTGCCAATTTTTTTTTATCCCCTTACCAACAAAATGACAATATGGTAAAAGCATTATTTACTTCTTGCCTATTCAATAAAAACTCTTGATCCAGTTGAAGATGCATGTGAGTGATGCTCCTGCCTATCTTGACCTTCTGTCTTTTTATCTTTTTTGGGTTAACCAGATTTTAAATCACTCTATTAAATAATAGGGATGCACCGATACCGATATCGGTATCTGGTATCGGCCTCGATACCACATTTTCTAAAGTACTCGTACTCGTTAAAAGTCCCCCGATACCGGGGACC
>JAQMYL010051454.1:0-11519 GCA_030014365.1 Clarias pachynema
CAAGTGCAAAATAGAGGCATTTTCTCTGGTGCTCTGGACCCTTCCCCAGCTTCTTCATACTGGTGCCTTGAAGATTCAATGCTTGTTTTTCATTCTGCTCTTCATTTACCTCATGATTGGTTTGCATCTTGTATTTCAGGTAGACATTTATTTATAACCACTGGTGAACATAAATGCTTTACTGTCCTCGTTCCGTCCTTTGTCCCCTTGTTTTCTCTGCATAGCTATTGACCTGATTACTAGTGAAAAATGCCCTTAGCAGCCACTGTTAGGCATTCATACATTTAATTTATTAATTAATTTTCCTTCCACTTTTCCCTGTGATAATGGTGAGATAGTTCCATGCTTTTCTTGAGGAATCCCTGGATATTGTAACAGGTGCTATGTGTGGGATTTGTAGAAGGTATAGGAAGAGGTGAATTAACTAAGAAATCAATTAATAAGAAGAACTGAATATGAACTCTTCCAAACAGGAGTAAACATGACACAAACTACTATGAACAAGAAGCTAAACCTAATTAGAGCTAACCTAAACAAGAAACGAAACATAACATGAAGTGAACCATAATCCTGAGTTAAACCTAACACTGAGTTAAACACAACACTGCATTAAACATAAGAGCTTAAACAAGATAAACTTGCAATGCAGCTAGACACGAGATGCAGCTAGACATTAGCTATGCTAAACATTAGCTAGGCTAAACATTGCAAGGAGTTACCTAAGACTTGCAGCTGGACAAAACTTGGAACTAAACAAGACTAGGATATAAACTGAACAAGGCACTAAACATAAGGAACTAAACATCACAAATAACCAAACATAATAAGGACCTACACATAACCAGGAGCTAGGGAAGTGGCATGACGCCAAGAACATGGAAACATTCACAACAACCTTACTTCACAGATGACAGACCATGAAACTGAACTGAAACAGACTACTTATAACAAGCATAATTAGCTAACCCTAGGTTCAGGTGTGCTCCCATCACCTGACCGAGGTGCACTTTGGGAACCGAAGTTCAAAGGAAAACAAGAAAACACAAAAGAACACATAATGGAGTCCGGGAGCATGGTGCCCTCTGGTGTTTGACCGTGACATTACCCCCCTCCAAAGGCGCTACACCGGAGCGCCAAATGGTGGTCCAGGGCACCCTCCCCAAGGTCCGGTGTCGGTCCTTCCGACAGAGAGGCTGCAGCACAAGTTCCCTGGGCAGGGTGGCAGGGCGGGCATTGGCGTTGGGTCGGCGGCGAGTCCAGGCGGCGGAGCGAGGAGCACTGGCACTGGGTCGTCGGCGATTCCGGGCGGCGGAGCGAGGAGCACTGGCGCTTGATAGTCGCCGAATCCGGGTGGCGGGGCGAGGAGGTTGTGGGAAAGTTCTGCCCAGATGAGGTAGCCAGCCCAGGAGCGCTGGCGATCGGCGATGAAGCATCTCAGATAGCGCTCCAGTTGTTGGTTGGTCCGCTCCGTCTAGTTAGTCTGACCGTTAGTCTGAGGGTGGTATCCGGATGACAGACTGCAAGTGGAGTTGATCAGACGGCAGAAGGCATTCCAGAAGCGAGCAGTGAACTGGGGCCCCCTGTCTGAGACGATGTCCTTTGAGAACCCATGGAGACAGACTACGTGCTCTAATATCAGCTCGGCTGTGTTTTTGGCTGATGGGAGTCCAGTGAGGGCTACCAGGTGCATGGCCTTGGAGAACAGATCAAAAATGGTTAGGATGGTGTTTTTCTCCTTGGAAACCGGCAGGCCCGTGATGAAGTCAACAGCAGTGTGCGTCCAGTGTCGATAAGAAACCGGGAGTGGCTGGAGTTCCCCGGGCGTCGGCTGATTGCTGTCTTTTGCCCTGGTGCACACTGGGCACGCCAGGACGAACTCGTTGATGTCCTTCGCGATGTATGGCCACCAGAAGTCGCGTTGGATGAATTGAAGGGTGCGGCACATGCCCGGATGTCCTGAGAGGGGAGACGAGTGGCCCCACTGAAGGACTTCCGATCTCATGGGGTTGGGCACATAGAGTCATCCAGGTGGCAAGCCTTCCAGTTCGGTCTCTGCGGCCTGTGCCTGGCGAACCCTCGTTTCCAAATCCCAATGGAGTGGTGCGATGATTTTTGATGGTGGAAAGACAGGTGCGGGGTCTGCCCGGGGGACGTCTTCCTTGGGCTGACGGGAGAGGGAGTCGGCCTTGGTGTTTTTGGACCCCGGACGGTATGAGAGGGGGAAGTTGTAATGTTCAAAGAACAGAGACCACCGCGCCTGTCTTGGCTTGAGCTGTTTCAGGTTTCGAATGGTGATCAGGTTTTGGTGATCGGTCCAGACGATGAATGGCTCCCTGGCGCCCTGGATCCAGTGACGCCAATCCTCCAAAGCCCACTTTATGGCCAGAAGCTCACGGTCCCCTACCCAGTATCGTTGCTGAATGGTGTCAAACTTTTCTGGTCTGGACCTCGCTGGGAGAGAACAGCCCCAGCTCCCACATCTGAGGCGTTCACCTCCACAATGAATGGCTTGTTTGCGTCTGGATGGAGAAGAATTGGAGCGGTGGTGAAGCGGCAACAGAGTTTATTGAAGGCGGAGATGGCAGCAGTGTTGAAGGTGAAGTGATGAGATGATGGACGGGTCAGGGTGGTTAAGGGTTCTGCAACCGTACTGTAGTCCCGGATAAAGTGACGATAGAAATTCGCAAACCTGAGAAACCGTTGAAGTTGCTTAAGGGTCTTGGGTAGGGGCCAATGACGCACAACTTCCAGCTTCTGCGGGTCCATGGCCACACCCTGGGGCGAGATGACAAAGCCTAGGAACGTGGTGGAGCGCTCGTGAAAAGCGCACTTCTCCAACTTACAGTATAGCTAATGGGTGAGCAATCTCTTTAGGACCGCCCTAACGTGTAATCGACTGTACGGAAGTAAATGAGGATGTCGTCTAAATAGACGAATGCCCACCGGTCTAGCATGTCACGGAGGACATTGTTTATGAATTGTTGGAAGGCTGCGTGGGGCATTGCAAAGTGCAAATGGAATGACTAGGCTCTCATAGTGTCCTGTAGGGGTGATGAAGGCCGTCTTCCACTCATTACCCTCTCTGATGCGAACCAAGTTGTAGGCACTCCAGAGGTCCAACTTTGTGAAATTGGTGGCACCAGAGAGAGCGTACAGGGCTGAGTTGGTAAGACTCAGTGGATGTTGGTTTTTGATGGTGATGTTGTTGAGCCCCCGATAGTTGACACATGGGCGAAGTTCGTGCAGGTGAGGAGGAGGGCCAGATGGTGCCTTGGCGGAGAGCGTTGGATACATACTCATCCATCGCCTGCGTCTCCGTGGATGATAGTGAGTAGAGATGCCCGCGGGGCGGGACCGTGCCTGGCTGAAAATCTATCGCCAGATCGGAAGGGCGGTGAGAAGGGAGATGTGTGGCACGTGTTTTACAAAAAACTTCAGCCAGGTCCTGATAGGCGGCGGGGATGGCGTTGGTGTCGACGTCGGGGGCCTCGGACTCCCTAGAGCACATAATGTGATGAGATGGTGGTGTGATGGAATCGGATCCGTTCTTTATGTTGGTCAATGGAGAAGGTGATGGGTTGGGTCTGAGCGGTGATGGGACTGGAGGAGAGGGGCCGACCATCGACAGATGTAATCCGAACGGGCTGGGATAACGCCTCGATATTCACCCCCAATTTTTTGACATAGGAGGAGTCAATGAAGTTGCCTGCGGCACCAGAGTCGATGAACGCAGTGCTTATGACCAGTTTGTGGGCAAACTGCAAGTGTACTTGGACCGTGAGACGGGAGGTGTTGGTCGTGGTGGCGGAGAGTTTTAGGTGACCTGATGAGTTGCTCTCATTTTTCCGGGCCTGAGCGTTTCCCGGCCGGAGAGGGCAAATGGCTCGATGGTGCGTCGCCAATCCACAATAGACGCAGAGCACCTCTCTAAATCGCCGCTCCCATTCTGCAGCGGTCAAGGAGGCACGTCCTAATTGCATGGGTTCCCCGGCTCCCGTGTCAACCACGGCGGGAGGTGGAGATCCGACAGGTCCGGTGACTGTGAGGGCAAAGGTAGGTCGGGCTTCAGGAACCGGGGCGTGGGAGAAGAAAGTGGAGGAGCGCAGCATGGTATGAGATAGCGATGGCACTGGCGGCAGGGTCCAAGGGGCTGGCTTTGGACGAGAGAGCAGACCAGCGTCGCGGGCAGCTCTGGTCTGGCGAGTTCATCCTTAACACGGGAAGCCAGTCCCTCGGAGTAGGTTGTCCGGAGGGCAGAGTCTCCCCAGGTGGTCTGTACTGCGAGGGTACGGACATCGGCGGTGTAATGGCTAACGGACGACCCTCCCTGCCGCAGATGATAAAGCCTGGTGTGGGTCTCCACCTCACCAGCAGGATGTTCAAAAGTGAGCATCAGTTGGCAGGTGAATTCGTTGCTTGAGTGCGCTGTATCTGAATGTGAATGCAGAACCACCGTGGCCCTTTCAGCCGCATGCCAGATAGCAAAGAGACGAGAAGGGCAATGCGCAACCGGTCCGTGGAGTATCTGGTGGAATTGAAATCAAACACAAGATCCAGTGCGGTTAGAAAGACACTACACTTCCCATCTGTGCCATCCCATTTATCCGGTAGTAAACATCAGAAGGAGGTGAGGGTTGCGGCGCAGCAGCCGCTGCGACAGGCGGCAGGCTAGCCGGAAGACGGGCAGCCTCGCGAAGAGCCACGTTCTCCCGCCACAGCTCCGCCACCTCGTGGCGCAAGGCCGCGACATCTTGGACACTGCTGCAAGGAACCGCGATCTCGCCGTTCAGCTGCTCAATCAACTCAGCGTGCCTGTTTACCACATCGCAGAGGTGAGCGTAATCCGCTGGGTTCACTGCAGATGGCTTAGTAATTCTGTCATGTACTAACCAAAGGCGGACCAGAAGACTTAGCAGTTAGTCCGTGTAGCGTGGATGGTGAACCCAAACGCGGAAGTAGCGCGAATCGGTAGGATAACCACGTGTATTATTATTAGAACTCTCTTGAAGCGAGAGCAAGAGTTTACACAAATAAACCCACGTTCTAACAACACAAACTCGTCAGAAAGATAAACCCAAAATAGGTGAGTACTCACGATTACGAAGTGGAGCGTCGGAACCAGCATGGGCAACTCAATGACTGGGCAATGTGATGCACCATTTTGTCTCCTTTTATGCTTCCTGAGTCGCGACCATACTACTTCCGGGTCCTAGTGCCTGTCGCGGAGTGAGTGCGCATGACAACAGTCATAAGTCACATAACCAACAATATTGAGTCAGCCTACATGAAGAAGATTTGCAGCCTATGCTGCATGGTGTTCCTTCAACAACCTCACACCTAATGCCAAGAAAACCAAAAAGCTCATTCTGGATTTCCAGGAATCAAAAATCAGCAGACATGCGCCCAACTACATCAGTGGAACCGAAGTGGAAAGTGTGCCCAGCTTTAACTTCCTAGGTGTCCACATGTCTGAGGATCTGTCCTGGCACAGTAACACTTCCCTTCTAGTTATAAAACTGCAACTGATTTGTTACTTCTTGAATAGACTGAAGAAAGTTCACCTGTCTCCCCAGATAAAAAAAAAAAAAAACTCTTCTTCTTGCACCACTGAGTGCTGGAAAAAAAGACCCAATGCATTATGGAACACAAATAACTCTGGTGCTTACAGGGGAAGTGATTGAGCAGATGGACCAGTTTAAATACCTGCCTCAGCTGAGGTCATGGCCACAATTGGTAGTGCCCAATCACCTTTGCCACCTTTGTGAGACTATAATGAAAATAATGTTATAATGTTACCACATCCATGCTTGACTGTAGTGATGGTGTCATAATCATAGTCAAGATTTTTCTTCAACCAAACACAGCAGGTCGAGTCCTGACCAGTCACAAGGTAAGACGGTGTTTTCATAATATCAATCCCAGGAAGGCTGCTGAACCTGATGGGGCGCTGGGCCGGGTGCTCAAGTATTGTGCAGATGAATTGGCGGAAGTCCTCACTACCATCTTTAATCTGTCGCTGCAGCATGCTTCAAAAAAAACAACAATAATACCTATCACCAAAAAATCTAATATTACCTGCTTAAATGATTACAGACCGGTTGCACTCACACCCATACCTGCAAAATGTTTGGAGAGGTTGGTGATTAAGTGCATCAAGGATGTCATACCACCCACACTGGACCATTACCAGTTTGCATACAGAGCAAATAGATCGACAGAGGATGCAGTGGCTATTGTGCTTCATCTTATGTTGGAACATCTGGAACACAAAAATACGTATGCTAGGCTTCTCTTTGCGGACTTTAGTTCAGCATTTAACACCATTTTGCCAATTTAGCTCCAAATTAAACTCTGGAACTTGGGCTAAACACTGACAATGATGAGTCTTTAGATAGAAGGGAGGTAAAACATATGGCAGCTTGGTGTGACACCCACAACCTGGCACACAACATCAAGAAGACCAGGGAACTAATCTTTCTTATCAGCTTCTGGTGAACTTTTACCTTTGTGCTATAGAGAGTGTGGTGACATATGGACTCTTGGTGTGGTTTTCCAGCTGCACTAAGACGGAACAACAGGCACTACAGCAGGAAGTGAAAGCAGCGGGGAAAATCAACTCTACACGCTGCCTTCGTCAAGTGCACAACATCCTGCGGGACCAGCATCACCCTGTACATCACCTGTTCCAGCTACTGCCCTCAGGTAGAAGGTACAGGTCCATATGGGCCAGAACCACCAGAAGCTCCCACAGCCTTTTTCGTACTGCTTCAAGGCTGCTGAATGATCAGTCATCCCCCTCTCGGACCGTGCGCCCATCTATTCTTACACATCATTATTAAAATAACTGTGAACTGGAATTTGAATTGATGCAGCACACACAATACATACATACACACAATACATGCATTTTTGCATTTTTCTTGTGGTTTGTATATCCTACCTCACATAGCCGTTATGGTTATTGCATTACTGCACTATGATTGCACTTTATTACAAGCCATGAGATGATGCCAAATGATATCTTTTTGTAATTTATACTTATTTTTAACAATGACAACAAATTGAATTGAATTGCATTGATGAATTGTTGTTAGGAGCACCTTTATAGATTAATTTGTGGACCACATACTGTCATGATTCATGACTTGTCTGGCTCATTTTTCCCATGCTCTCACTTTCCCTATGTGCTCATGTTTTCCCTAGCCCATGTACATTGTGAGCTTACTTCCAAGTGTCACTGAAGTAAAAGAAGTGGTTGCTATGGTGGGTTCCCAAGGTTGTGTGGTAGAACCCTCATTGCAGGAGCAGATCGAATCGGTTGTGTCAGGCTTGCTAGAAAATTGGGGGGCCCTGTCTCAGACGATGTCGTGGGGGAGTCCATGAAATCAGAAGACATGATTGATTAGGAATTTGGCCATTTCTTTGTCATATGGGAGCTTCGGTAGTGGGATGAAATGTGCCAATTTAGAAAAACGGTCCACAATGGTTAAGATGCAGGCATTGTTTTGAGATTGTGGTAGGCCAGTGACGAAGTCGATGGAGATGTGAGACCAAGGGCGGTGGGAAATGGGGAGAGGTCTAAGGAGACCCTAAGGAGAGCGTTTATTAGTCTTGTTCCTGGCATTGGTGTCGCAGACGGCCACAAAGTTCTTGACGTCCTCCTTCAGGGTGGACCACCAGAAGCATTGTTGTAGGAGGAAGAGAATATGTGCTGCCCCAGGGTGGCATGCCAATCTGGAACCGTGAGACCAGTCTAGCACCTGTGGTCACACAAAAGCTGGGACGAAAAAGCTTGTTGGGGGAAACAACGCTTGGCCCTGGTTCCCGTTCGAGGGTCTGCTGGACAAGGTGCTCCACGTTAAGTCGGGGTATTGACATGAGGCTATGAGGATTCAGGATTGCCTCCATCATGGGTGTGTCCTGAGAGGTGGAGAATTGCCGTGAGAGGGCGTCAGGATTGACGTTCTTCGAACCGGGGCAACATAATAGCGTAAACTGAAAACAGGTGTCTCTTTGCTGTCTTTAGATACTCCAGGGGATGGTCGGCCCCTTCCAGCCAGTGCCACCATTCTTCAAGGGCCAATTTGACCGCCAACAGTTCACCGTCCCCAATGCCATAGTTGCGTTTGGGAGGTGTGAGTCTGCGGGAGAAGAAGGATCAAGGGTAAAGTTTATTGTCTTCCGTGGATCTCTGAGACAGGACGGCCCCTACTCTGGTCTCAGATGTGTCTACTTCCACAAGAAACTGGAGGGAGGGGTCAGGGAGGATGGGTGCAGTGGTGAAACAGTGCTTAAGATCCTTGAAGGCTCTATCTGCCAGGGGGTTCCATTGGAATGGAATCTTGAATTATGTGAGGGTCGTAAGTGGGGCCGTCACCATGCTGTAGCTTCGAATGAAGCGACGATAAAAATTGGTGAACCCCAAGAAGTGTTGAAGTTTGCGTCTTGATGACGGTACTGGCCAGTCAGTGACTGCATTCACCTTGGTGGGATCCATCTGGACGCCTGCAGGGGAGATGCAATATCCCAAGTAGGATGTGGAAGTACAATGAAATTCACATTTTTCCACCTTAATGTACAGTTTATTCTCCAGTAGCCGTTGCAAGACCTGGCATACGTGGGACTGTTGCAAGACCTGGCGTCCTTTACTGAGCGTGAGAATATCAAGATGTCATTCAGGTAAGCAAAGATGAAAACATTGAAAAAGTTCCTAAAGACATCGTAGATGAGGGCCTGGAATACCCCCAGCGCATTGGTTAAGTCGAATGGAACCACTAGGTACTCGTAATGGCCGGTGGGTGTATTAAAGGTGGTCTTGCACTTATCACCTTCCTATATCCTAATAAGGTGGTAAGCGTTTCTCAGATCTAACTTGGTAAAGACACGGGCGTCCTGGAGAAGTTTGAAGGCAGACGACATCAAAGGAAGGGGGTAGCGGTTCTTACTCGTGATCTCATTTAACCCTCTGTAATCAATACAGGGTCTGAGGGATTTATTTTTTTTCTCTACAAAGAAAAATACTGCCCCCGCTGGTGAAGAAATGGACGGATAATCCCTGCAGCATCTCATGGCCTTTCTCTGAGGGGGAGAGAGGGAGAAGAGTCGCCCCTTGAGTGGGGAGGTGCCTTGAAGGAGGTCAATCGTACTGTCATAGAGGCGATGTGGGGGTGAGAAGACGGCCCGTGACTTGCTGAACACCTGTTGTAGGTCATGATACTCTGCGGGTACCTTTGTTAGGTCTGGGATTTCCTCTCATGGTGTGATAGAAATTCGGCCCATAGGGGCGGAGTGTAAACATGAAGAGATGCAGGTGGGACTCCTATCCAGGACTCTTCTTTTAACCCAATCAATGTGTGGGTTATGCAGTCTTAACCAAGGGAGACCCATAACAATGGGTTCATGGGCACTTTGAATGGTTAGGAGGGTAATGGTTTTAGTGTGGTTACCTGAAAACTGCAGGGTGATGGGGGTAGTGCGATGAGTCTTGACGGAAGGGCGTGAGGGGAATTTTGAATTCAGGAGCAGTGGAAGAAGAGATTAAATTCTGATCAGTCCCACTAACGCGTGAGTGACATAGGATTGGTTGCCATGGGTCAGGGTCACGGAGAAGCATGATCGCTGGTCCGGGGAAGAAACAGATCCGGGTCCCCCTGCATCCCCAGAACTACAGAGGGGCCTGCCCTTTTAGTGGACAGGATCGTACAACATGGCCAGTCTGACCGCAGTAGAAGCAGGCGGCATCATCCCTGTGGCGCTGACGTTCCTTTGGCAAGATGCGCGCATGGCCTATCTGCATGGGCTCAGGTTTCATTACAGGGCTGTGGCTTGACGTGTCATGACAGGTTGACTTATCTGCTTTGGAGCTGGAGGAGCAGGATAAGGTAAGGGCCCTGTTACAGAGTTATTAGTCCATGTTTTTGGCTCATGATAATGATTTAGGGTATACTAAGGGTATATTTCTCTGTGCTTTAAAGTTTTCTATGTTGGATTTTTCTCCACTGGTAAGGTAGGTTTTTAACGTTTGTATTCAGATGTTTTTTTGTGTACCTAGTTTTTGCTGTTTGGTAGTGTTGATTGTAGTGTAGTGTAGGTCTAAAGAAATTTGTTCTAAGGTAATTAATCAAGAGTAGTTTCAGGCTTCCTTAAGGTGTGGATGGTGGTCAGGTCTTTGTTACATATTTTGATGCATATCCTGCAACAAGTTAGTCACAAATTTAGATAGGAAGTGCATGTAGAATCAACACAAACTTCTTGTTAAGCAAGAAATTGCAAGTTATATGGACAATGACCTCAGTTCTGACTAGAAGGTAAGGATGTGTGTTCAACCTATTTCAGTTGTTAATTCTCACAGATTAAGATGCTTTCTCTCACACAGTAGAGGCTCCCAGAAACTTGATCTACCTTCCAGTGCTGTCTCATTCTCATACACAGGTGGCAGTTGGGCTCTGGAACTGCCAGTCAGCTGTAAAGAAAGCAGAAAAAAGCATTCTTAAAAAAAGCATATTATCTCTGCCCTAGCCACACATTATTATTTTTATATTTTGGCACTGACTGAGACCTGAATATCTCCTCAGAACTCAGCTACACTGGCTGCTCTATCCTCTGCCTATGCATTCTTTCACTATCCACAAGAAATGGCCCTGAATCCAATTGAAAATACAAATGGAATAATTTTATTTGGTTTATTTGTTTTCATTTTTTATAAAATATCAAATTAAAATATTCTATAAAAAATACCAAAGAAAATTATTGTGTATAGAGTGATTAAAAAAAACAATACCACACATGTTATGATAAGGAAAATCTCAATTTCTTCCATTCCAGTGATTTAAACAGTAATAATGTCAATTTTAGAATCTAGAATCCAGAAGATTAAATTTACACAAATTTAATAAGAGGCCTGAAGCACTGCAGGTCTTCAGAAAGGCCTCAGATCCAAGAGGATGTTAAAGTGGGGAGGGGTGCATTTCAGTTTCTCTGAATGTGTAGGTAAGTACAGCTGATTCACACCTGGGGGGGGGGGTGAACTATTTGCATTTGAATGTTGTCTGGCATTGTAAAGCACACACAGTAACACTAAAACAACAACAACCTACAATAAATAGGAATAAGAGGCCTTGATTATACTGCACAAATATTATTTAGTACAACAAAATTCCTCCAGGTTCTGGAAAACTTTGTGTGCGATTGAGCGCTGATTAGACTACGTAGGAAATTAAAGAGGAGGATCACGATGCCCACTCAACATCCCGAGCCCAAACCTAATTTGAATTAAATTAACAAATATTGTAAGTAAACAGCAATAGCCCACAATAAAAAAAAAACATTTTTATTTAGATTATAAAAATTTTAAATCCTGCACCCATTTTTAGGCGTGCCAGCTGCCACTTTTTATTTAGAAGTTTTAAATACTAATCTTATAATGCCCACATGACATCAAACATCCATCCATCCATCCATCCATTTTCTTCCGCTTATCCGAGGTCGGGTCGCGGGGGCAGCAGCTTCAGCAGGGATGC
>JAQMYL010051605.1:0-11515 GCA_030014365.1 Clarias pachynema
TTTATATTGACGATATCGTTGTTTATTCAAAGGATACCACTTCTCACCTCGATCACCTCCGACAAATATTCACAATCTTTGAAGCTGCTGGTCTCACCCTAAACCTTAAAAAATGCAGTCTCTGCCAGTCATTACTCTCCTTTCTAGGGCACATCATATCGGCTGAAGGCATAAAAACGGAAGAAGTCAAAGTAGCGGCGATTCGAACCTACCCGATTCCCCGCAACGTGAAGGAGCTTCAACGCTTCCTAGGGCTGGCTGGCTGGTGCCATCGGTTCATACCCCGCTTCTCAGAGCGTGCTGCTCCTTTGCACGCCCTGAAGAAGAAAGGAGCCAAGTGGGTGTGGAGCCCCGAATGCCAGTTAGCCTTCGGAGATATAAGAACAGCTCTGCAAAACACTACAGTTTTAACAGCTCCTGACTTCAGCCGCCCCTTTAAGGTGTAGACAAACGCCAGCAACATCGGCCTGGGGGCAATACTCACCCAGGATCACGAGGATGGTGAACATGTGATCGCCTCCGCCTCCCGGCTGCTGCACGGAGCTGAAACCAGATATTCAGCTTCAGAGAAAGAGTGTCTGGCTGTAGTGTGGGCAGTGGAGAAATGGCATCAGTACCTAGAAGGGAAAGCATTCACCATCATTACTGATCACCATCATTACATTCACTGATCATGCTGCTTTGACATGGGTTTTCAACCAGCCAAACCCCTCCTCACGCCTAACCCGATGGGTGCTTAGACTACAAGCCTTTGAGTTCATAGTTCAATACAGAAAGGGGCAATGCAACACTGTACCTGATTCCCTGTCACAACGGTGGGAGGGAGAAGCCATGAACGCCCATCTGGCCATACACAGAGGCAATGATCGGGAGTGGGGACTGCCCTGTGACTGGGAGGAGCTGGAGAAGGCCCAAAAGGCGGGCGAGACGCTTCAAACAAGAGGCGAGAGGCAAAGTTAAATCCTGACGTGAAAAAGATCCATTATTGCTTGATAAACCAGTTCCTGTATCGTCAGATCCCGAAGCAGGATGGGTGTAGTCTCCTTCAGCAGGTTGTCCCAACGTTTTTGCGGCCTCAATACCTGCAGTATGCCCACGACAACCCTCTCAGTGGTCATCTGGGGTGGATGAAGACGCTGAGGAGGCTGCTGGAGGTCGCCTACTGGCCGGAGATACGCCGTGACGTTTGGGAGTATTGCAGAAACTGCATTACGTGTCAGAAATACAAACCCCGTATTAGTAAACTGGCAGGCTTACTACAAAGCACACCTGTGGTGGAACCTGGGTTCATGTTGGGAGTCGATCTTATGGGTCCATTTCCCCGCTCATCCCGGCTCAACGAACATCTACTAGTGGTCGTGGATTACTGCAGCAAATGGGTCGAGATGTTTCCGTTAAGGACCGCAAAGGCTCCCAACATAGCCAACATCTTAACTAGAGAGATTTTCACCCGGTGGGGCACCCCAGCTTACCTGGTTTCTGATAGGGGACCGCAGTTCACTTCCCAGCTGCTCAACACCATCTGCTGGCACTGGGGTGTCACCCAGAAGCTCACCACCGCATACCATCCCCAGACCAACATCACTGAACGGACTAACCGGACATTAAAATTCATGATCGCAGCATTTGTCAAAGAAAATCACAAGCAGTGGGACCAATGGCTTCCAGAGTTCCGGTTTGCTATCAACACGGCCTGGCAGGAAATCACTGGTTATACCCCAGCGGAGATAGCACTGGGACGCGAGCTAAAGGGACCACTGGAGCGAATGCTGCATCGAACCATCCCACCTGATCATCCTGCCTATTCCACAGTAGAGTGTCAGGAAGCCCTGTTCCAGGTCGTCCGGAGCAACGTAGCCCAGGCCCAGGAGCGCCAGGGGAAGTACTACGACCTCCGAAGATGGGCTGTCACACACAATGTGGGGGACCTTGTCTGGGTCCGCGCTTTTCCTCAGTCTCGGGCAGAGGACTCTCACATGGCCAAGCTAGCTCCAAAATGGAAAGGACCTGCCAAAATCATTAAGGTTCTTAAGGTAAATTGTCAAGTAGGGCAGGACGTTCTCTGGTTTTTACCTTTGTATATATGGACTTGTGCTAAGGAGAGAAAGGACTCTAAATCTTGTGCACAACATAATAGACAGTGTGGATGTGATGTGTGAGGCCGGTGTGTGAGTGGTGTAAATATATAGCATAATATTAAATGTAGATACACTTTTGAATATATATTATTGTTGCCTCTGATGGTCTTTACTCACCCTGATTTCTGTTAACGGCTAGCTATCATTTTAATAATAGTAGCGAGTTTGTTACACTGTTCTGGCACCCGGGTTACCAGAAAAGAGATTCGCTCGGGGTGATGTCCGAGCTGTAGTATGACTGGGGCGGTCCTCTGCGTCACGCACCCCGACTTAATTGGCTGGCCGGCCAGGGAGACCAACGGGATGGTGAAAGGGAGTGGGAAAACTGGAATGCCCAGTGCCGCGGCTAGTCTCCCGTCAATAAGATTTCCTGTGGCTCCCGAATCAATGAGCGGCTCCGTTTGGGCTCTCCGGATCCCGGTCCCTGAGAGCGTGGCTGGAAGGAAGAGCCCTGCATGACGGGGTCCTGACTTTTGGGTCCTACCTGACCCCCCCTCCTGAGGTGACCCCGTCTGTGGCTTGCTGCGACGTAGTCTGGCGACGCCTAACTGCATGGGCTCTCCCATATCTTCCAGATCTAGCTCTTCTTCAGGCTCAAAATCAGGGACGGGATATGAAGCCTCAGGCTCTGTCTCCATGAGCGAAGGTGAGACTTCGCGCCTATAGCTGGGGGAGCAACCGGCTCGGCGCTTGGGGTGGCTTTCGTGGGGTGGAGGAGGTGTTCCCTACCTGGAGCCGTCCGGCCTGAAGCTCACAAAGGCGGTTATCCACACGGATGACTAGCCTATAAAACTCCTCCAGCTCCTGTGGAGGATCACATAAGGCTAGCTCATCCTTTAGCCGCTCGGGGAGCCCTTGAGTATACGCAGCCATAAGGGCTGCGTCATTCCACCCCGAGCTGGTGGTCTGGGTACGAAACTCGACCGTGTAGTCTGCAACTGATTGCCCCTCTTGACGAATGGAAAGGAGGGGCGACACTACACTACTTGCCGTATGCGGATGGTGAAAATTGGCCCTAAGTGCCTCAATGAAGGCACTTAGGGTGGCGTGTTCAGAGAGGAGGTCCTGCCACACTGCAGTAGCCCACTCTAGTTTTCTGCCTGTGAGCAGAGACACCATAAATGCAACCTTCAACCGTTCTGATGGAAATTGGGAAGGTTGCAGCTCGAATATGAGTGAGCACTGCAGGATGAAGGCATTACACCTCTCTGACTCGCCCGTATACGGATGTGGAGATGGTAGTCGAGTTTCGGCCTCCAGATGGGGTAGTTGAGCCACTGATCCGCAAGTCGACTCCGGAATTGACTGGCGGCCAGATGGAAGTGGCGCGCGCCTCAAGCTGCCCAGAAATGAACTCGAGGCGCTTATTAATCCCACGCATCTCCGAAATTAACGCGGTTAGGGCTTCCTCATGCCTATCAAGCACTCTCGCTTGACCCTCAACTATTTCCTGCATCCTCTCCAAGCCCGCGGGCTCTTCTGATGGTGTGAATATTCTGTTACTCAGCTCTCCATACTGCACCACGAGATGTTTTTAATGATAAGAACCCTGACGCAGGGCTTTAGAGGGGATCAACGAAATAGGAGGCTGTGAGAGTGCCTATGACAGACACGGGAAGACCTTCCCATTTGGAGAAGGCGTGGGATTATTAATTAAGAGAACTTAAAATGAAACAAATGAAAACTGATAACACAAAATAAACAGAGCTCCGCCGTCTACTATATCCTCTCGGGGCGTTTACCCTTACAGAGGATTTATGGGAGAGAGAGGGGTTGTGTTTTTATGTAACTTTATACTTAACCTGAGCGCGCACGCTACACTGATGCGTGCCGCTCTTTTGCTCTCTCCCTCACTCGCCGGGGTCTTAAGGAGGCAGAGGCTGGGGCTTTGCCTCTTTCTTCTTCTGCGCGCTTGTCTTTGACTTTTCTTTGGTCTTGTCTTTGTCTTTGCCCTGATAACTTACCGGTGCTACCTAATATTTGCACGAAGTTCGGAGGTATCAGGTCCCTTATATAGACACGCTGCCTGGTGCGGCTCGTTCAGGCTGATTGCCTGACAGCAACCGTGTGTATAAATGGCCGCGGATATGCCCGTTCTGAACAACGCGTGCGAGCCACATCATTACAGTATTCTAAAATATGGAATATTTAGAAGAATATCTATCTTACAAATGGGTTTAGACCTAAAGTTTAGTTTCAATACATTTTATTACAGAGCAAGATCGTTTATCTTATCTGCTTGTAATGTCTAGGATATTGTGCCGAGTCTTGTAGGTAATTTCATTCTACCACTAAGAACGTTGTTTTGTGTTAAAAGGTACGATACTTAATACTAAGAGAACATTTCATTTGTTTTTCCTGTTTTTTAGTCAATGACGTTCTGATTATTTCTGACGATGAATTTCTTGACACACCCGGAATCTCGTGCAAGACCAATAGCTGTAGTAGATCCACAGCCAAGACCATCACAACAAACTGGACTCATAATATATACCCCGAACATGAGGTCAATGACAATAATTCAAATGCTCCAGGTAAGATCAATATGTATTATCTACTAATTCATTCTATTTTCGCCCATCTGTTTTGTGCTTAAAGCTCTCCCTCACATTTTCTAGAATTTCTGCTCTCTCTTTTAGTTGTGAGTGACATAGCAGAAGTAGAAGAGTTGGGTTTACCTAAGGATAACTTCAATCATGAGCATAATCAACTGGAGCTCATTGGAACAAAACTCAAGTAGGGAGTGTGTTTGATCTTTGTGTGATATTCGTGACACCTTGAATAGCTGTGCTTCGTTGAATACAACATTGTTAAGATTATTTTATGATAGATATGGCGCAGAAGCATTCCAATAACGTGTCAGCTTCAGAAGCCAAAAGAAATAGAATTGAAAGTAATCCGTCATCCCCCCATGTTTACTGCATTGGTGAAAACTCGTCTTTTTCAAATAGTCTGTTACATTGTGAATTGTGCACAACCCTCAATCCGTATTTAACTGATGCAAACGAAAGTTTGAGACTGCCATACCAGCTTGTTATTCAGAGCCCTAGCTCGAATTACAGCGGAACAACTGCATCTGCGACATATACATATTCTCTGAACTAAATCAGAGTCTGTTAAGATTACAGAATACCCTATCTGATTATTACCATCCCACTCATTTAAATACTGCCTTATTAGATGCAGTAAATCAATTGAATGAAAATCTAAGAAGTTCAGACCTGATCAATAATCAAAATGAAAATTTCAGCCAAAATTCCAGTCAAAATGTAACAAACACACAGACACCAAAGCATGACATATTCCACGAGTTAAATCAGAGTCTGTTAGGGTTGCAAAATAGTCTGAATCAACAAGGTGATTCTGTAGAGTTAAATCCAGTACTACTAGATGCAGTAAATCAGTTAAATGAAAGTTTGACCATAACTACTGAACAAAACATCAATATCCTCTCAACTCCAGAAAACACTCAACAACATAGGTCATTACCTCCTTCAGATATGTTTCATGACCTTAGTCATATTCTTATAATGTTAATTGACAACGGGGTATCCCGATATTAGGATAATTAATCGTGACATTCAATAACACTGAGATTAGAAGAAGAGTGAATTTTTCCTCAATTGCTAATGTCAACAGCTTTTATAACTATGTTTTAGAGATTTTAAACAGTCTGATAGATGTGGCAAATGAAATGATTTCACCCAGATGTTGTCTCTGTTGAAATTAGAGGTGAGATGCTCAATTTGTCATCACTGATTCAATTAGTCAATGGGTCCATTGATTTACAGTCTTTCCTTACCATGCTTGAAAATGCCATTCAAAGTAATACACTTGAATTAGTGTTCCAAATAGTACGGCCACCTCACGGTGGTACAGATAGAAGAAAAATATAATCAATCTTTAGTTCAGAAGCTATTCGGAAAAGAATTAGACATCTATACATATTCCCCAATAAAGACAACATATGCTTTGCTTTATGTGTTACACAACTTTTGAATCCTGGAAAAAACAGTTTTCAAATAGAAAAGATCACTAAGCAAATCCAACACAATGCAGGGTTAACTGAAGACACAGCAGTCACCTTTGCTGATGTATCAAAATTTAAGGCACATTTGAACTGTAAAATTGAAACCATTTACTGTTCAGTCAACGAGGCCGGACACTCATTCTTTCAAACCAACAAGACACCACATGAAAGTACACTGTGCAGTGGAAACTTGGATTACGAGCATAATCCGTTCCGGAAGCGGGCTCGTATTGCAAAACACTCGTAAACCAAATTAAAATTTCCCGTAAGAAATAATAGAAATGTTTAAAAAAAAGTGTTTTAAACATTTGCTCGCTAAAAAAAGAAATAATTTTTAATCAATGATTTGATCACCACAAACAAATTGGATTTTAAGTTTTTAAATGAAACTTGGTTAGAAGATAGCTGCAGCTCCTGATACCTCCTAACTTTACTTTCATGAGTGTCTGCAGAACTGTTAGGAGAGGTGGAGGTGTAGCTGCTATATTTAGATATGTCTATCAATGCAAGCATGTGTCATTTGGTCAGTACTTGAATATCTAGGGATTTTGCTGAAGAGTTCACAGAACTGCTATCAATGATTTCCTCATAGTTTGACTGTTTTGCTATAACAGGGGGCTTATCTTCACATTGATAATGCAGAAATCAATACCACAAAAAATGATGGGTTTTAAACACATTTGACCTGATTCATCATGTGCACGGGCCCACACATAATCATGGACACACTCTAGATTTACTCATCAGTAAGGGTCTAAACATCTCATCCATTGTTATTAAAGATGTAGCACTATCTGTTTCAGAACACGGATGGAATAGACCAAACTAATATTGAGGGAGGGCAATATATCCGCATGCGCAGTAACAAACACATGCTGTTTGTCGGCGGCACCCGTGCAATTGCCGCACTCATCCGTATGCGTAGAAAAGAGATGCAATATTATGGTTTCCGTAATTTTTTATATATTTCCGTACTGACTGGGCTGGCCCACATTGGCCAGCGGCCCACTGAAAAAAAAAAAAAGGTGCTCCAGATGGTCAGTCCGCCACTGTTCAGAGGTGAGAAAAACTCAACCACAACCACAACAGTTACTATGTCTGTTTTTCAAGCAATTGATAGCAAAATCTTGGAAGAAATAGTACAGCACCTCAAATCGTCAACATGCGACCTTGTACACTTCCCACATCTTTTTTCAAAACCTCACTTCTTTCTGGGTCCTTTACGAACTCTGAAAACTTCAGTTCTTAAGCCACCTCTGAAAAAGACTAATCTTTAAAATTCCACATTGAATAACTACAGACCAATATCAAATATCCTTTCATAGGCAAGATTATTGAAAAGGTTGTTTTTAATCAGCTAAACAACCACTTGAATACCTGGACAGTTTTCAATCTGGTTTCTGAGTGCATCACAGTACAGAGACAGCGGTCAGAAAGATAATAAATGATATTTGTTTAAATTCTGATTCTGGCAAAATATCAGTGCTGGTACTGCTAGATCTTAGTTCTGCATTTGACACTGTCGATCATAACATACTAATAGAAAGACTGGAAAGTTGGGTCGGGCTTTCTGGGATGGTACTCAAATGGTTCAGGTCATACTTAAAAGGGAGAGGTTATTATGTGAGTATGGGAGCATAGTCTAAGTGGATGCCCATGACATGCAGAGTCCCACAAGACTCAATTCATGAAACCGCTCCTGTTTAGCTTGTATATGCTCCCACTAAGTCAGATAAAGAGAAAGGCAATTTGGTTCTATCACAGCTCTGCTGATGATACCCAGATTTACCTAGCCATATCTCCAAATGACTACAGCTCCATTGACTCCCTCTGCCAATGCATTGATGAAATTAACAGTTGGATATGCCAAAATTTTCTTTAGTTAAAGAAGGAAAAAACTGAGGTCATTGCATTTGGAAACAAAGATGAAGCTTTGAAGGTGAGTGCATACCTTCACTCTAGGGGTCAAACAACTAAAAATCATCTTGGGACAAAGAATCTTGGGGTGATTCTGGAGACAGACTTTAGTTTCAGTAGTCATGTCAAAGCAGTAACTAAATCAACATGCTATCATCTTAAAAACATTGCAAGAATTAGATGCTTTGTTTCCAATCAAGACTTGGTGAAACTTGTCCATGTCTTTATCACCAGCAGGGTGAATTATTGTGATGGTCTCCTCACCGACCTTCCCAAGAAGACCATTAGACAGCTGAAGATCATCCAGAACGCTGCTGCCAGGATTCTGACTAGAACCAGAAAATCTGAGCACATTACATCAGGTTCTTACAATGGCTTCCTGTAACATTTAGGATAGATTTTAAAGTACTTTTACTTGTTTATAAATCACTCAATGGCCTAGGACCTAAATACATTGCAGATATTCTCACTGAATATAAACCTAACAGACGACTCAGATCATTAGGATTTAGTCAATTAGAAATAGCAAGGGTTCACACAAAACAAGGGGAGTCCGCTTTTGACTATTATGCTTCCTGCAGTTGGAACCTGCTCCCAGAAGAGATCAGGTGTGCTAAAACATTAGTCACATTTAAATCTAGACTCATCTGTTTAGCTGTGTAATTATTTATTGAGTACTGTATTTTATGTTTCTTATATTTTTAACTGTTTTATTTTGATTATAAATCAAATTTTAAATCATTTAAAAAGTTTTATTGCTATTATTTTCTATTACATTTTATGATTATCTTCTTCTCTTTTATGTAAAGCACTTTGAATTACTGTAAAGTTTTATAATAAGACATTGTAATCTAATTAGAAGATTCCTGTGCGCTGATAACAGCCCCATCACTGTGCTTCCTGATGTCTTAAGTGGTAACACCTTCTATATCCCAGATGAATATACATCCAAATGGCTCTTGTCTGCTAGAACCCTTTTATTTAATCAGGAGAATGTAAATGTATTTGCTCTTTCCTGTCTGTCTCCGGGTCTCTCTATGACTGACATGTTAATGACTGGTTCTTTTGATGTACGGGACGTAGCACAGTTTAAATATGCTCTCTTTGCTGAGAATAAACAGAGATCTTCAGACATCATGCCTGCGTGTGTGTGTGTGTGTGTGTGTTTGTCTCACCCAGTTGATCGGGCCTGGACTGGTAAGTGTATCAAGGTGCAGCGGACACAACAAGCTAAAACTCATCTTCTCTTAGCATAAAACTTAGCTTGGACACACTTCTTCTTCATTTAAACCTAACAATTACCATTGAAAGTATGACATTATTGTGTATGAAATGTGCTATACGAATAAACTTGCCTTGCCTATTCATTTATATATCAATACTATACTCAGTACCCCACATGGTTCTTGTACCTTAAACCTCACTATACAATGACTGACTTATTTCTTACTGTGTGTGTGTGTGTGTGTGTGTGTGTGTGTGTGTGTGTGTGTGTGTGTGTGTGTGTATTGAATTTTATTTCAATTCTCAAAATGTAAACTTTAGTTGCACTGTAAGGACTAATTTTAGCTGTACTTAGTATGGTGACAATAAAGAATCTTTTGAAGGCGCACTAAGAGGAATACAGAGTGTTTAGCTTAATTGGCTCAGGAGAATCAGCATTGGTACTGACAGAAATTGTAGATTTAAGGACTCTACAAAAATGGTGGGTTAGAAAAGCAGCATTTTCTTTAATCTGATAGACAACATCCCACCATAACAGGGCAGTCCTTTCTACAATCACTTTTATACAACTTACCAAAAAAAAAATCCCCTATTCATTTTTTAGGGAACTTTCAAATCTCACCCTCTGCCCTACACAACCATAGCTGATAATGTAGGAGACACATGAGAGCATTGCACTTGAATTATTTTTCCAAAATATAAATAATATTTATTATGTTTATATAGGCATAGCATGAAAGTTGACTTCCTTGTTTTCTTCTTCTGTGATTATTGATGACTCGCATATGACCACCTGCTGTTTCGCAGAGTGTAAATGTGCAAGTGTACCAAGAGTATGGGTAATAATAATAATATAATAATAATAATAATATTAACATTGGCCAGGACGGAAGTGATAAGCAACATTAAATCTGATGCAGGCAGCTACAGGAAGCCAATTGAGGAAGTGTAGTGGGCTTTGTAGACAATTAAATTACCTCTAAGGGCAAAGCCGTCCTGTTAGGGTTGGATGTTGTCCATCCCATTCAAGAAGGTGCTGCTTTCATTTCTTGTAGCACAGCTCATAGTCTCAGAATAAGCCTAGTTAATCTGTGATTATACATAGCCCAGGACAGGGAGCAGACAAACTGTCTAACCTGATTTTCTGATTGCTGCAAAAAGTCATCACTCGTAGACAATGATGAAAGAAAAATGTAGAAAGACTCAAAATCTGTTTTTGTCATCTAATCAATATGAAATTAGACCACACTGAATTAGCCAGCACCTCTGATCTGAAGGTTAAATATTAGTTCTTTCACATCTAGTGCTTATTGTCAATGAAGCTATCAGTAATCAGAAGTTTGATATATTGTGTGCAAAAGAAATGTAAATGAACATATGTAGCATTAAATAAAGTTAGTCATCCTGTATACAGTTACATACAGTACTAGACAAAGTTTGGACACACTTTATAATTCAATTGTCTTTCTTAATCCAAGGTGCTGCTAATTAATAACCATGCAGTAGTAAGGACTTCATGAATTCTTTCAAAGCAGCTGAAAATCCAGATGGCTTTCACCAAACCTGGCCTAAATGGTGCAAATCAGCAAGCTGTTGAACGAGAAAGAGACATCAGCAAACAAGGAAAGAAATGGTTTGACGTCTCCAACTCAGATTTTGTAAATCTGCAAAGCAACTTCCTTGCACAAGAGAAAAGCATTTCACATCCCCACTCAAACGGTGTAAATCAGAGCAGCTACCTTGAATAGGAAAGTTTCACAACACCCTGGCAGTTGCTGACCCCCCGGAATGCGTTTCTTCCTTCACCTCTTGGCCTCAGAACAGGAACACTTAATCAGTTAAAGTATACCAGTAGGGCAAATATAAAATTATATGTATGTGCTCATATGTGCTCATGTGTAATATCTTTGTGTTCTGTTTAACATGTTTATCATAAATTTAGGGAGTGTAATCAACCTGTATAACCCTTGCTATAGATAAAGGTATGTATGGGTATGCAAGATATGGGATGTTTGGTATCAAATGAAAGCTCTGCGTATTCAGTGAACATTGATGTGTATGAAATTCTAGTCCTATGAACCAGACTCATACACTGTGTTCCAAATTATTATGCAAATTGGATATAAGTGTCATAAACATTAAATGTTTAGTTTTTAAATTAAACTCATGGATAGTATTGTGTCTCAGGGCTCTTTGGATCACTGAA
>JAQMYL010052110.1:0-11493 GCA_030014365.1 Clarias pachynema
CCAGACTCTTTTCTGTTCTGGCACCTAGGTGGTGGAACGAACTTCCTCTAGATGTCCGTACAGCAGAGACTTTGACGGTCTTGACGACTCAAGACGTATCTGTTCCTCCAGTACTTGGACTAATCCCCCCCTCCCCCAAAACAAACAAACAAACAAACAAACAAAAAACCTCTTTCCAGTTGTGTTTGACTAATGGCACTTAGTTGTTAACCTAGTTAACCCAGTGTACGTATGTATCCGTATGTATCCAGTGATGTAAACTTTAAAGCACTTTTTGTACGTTGCTCTGGATAAGAGTGTCTGCCAAATGCTTAAATGTAAATATTTGTAAGTACAATTGCAAGTAAATTATGTATATATAAAAAAAAAATAGTATTAGACACAAATATATGATATGGAAGTATATACAATGAAAAAGCTATTTACACAAGTGCTCAAATGTAAAGCAAATACAATTATTAATTTATTGTGTATATTTAATTAATTCAGCTGTTTAAGTTATATGAAAAATTATACCAGCCCACTATTATTTTCTGTTCAAATTTAAAGATGCCCGCGTGTGTGTGCAAAAAGACGAAGTACAACAAAGAATACAAAAGTGTATAATCTTTAATAAAGTTGGCCTAAAACAATATCGTTTCGAATGCTGAAGCAAACATGATTTTATTTTTGTTTTAGTCTATTCGCTGAATACACCGCGACATCGCGCTCCGATGTGAACACCCACAGAACCCCCAGTTACTGTACCTTTCATTCACGATAGGTGTGAAGTTATCAAACCGGTTTCGCTGATGGGGGAATTGCCAGAATTGAGGGGTTTAAAATGAATTAACAAGATCTAGCAGACATCTCTGCCTAAAATGTATTTACAGGTCAATCTGCATTTTAAAATGATTCGAAATTAGCAAAATCAAACAAATCAAATCAAATTGTGTATTTTCCTTATTTAATAATTTAATAACGGAACATTGTTGTCCATACGTTTTATGTATATGGAAAACAGTGAAACCTAAACACAAACAGAAAGGACGAAATAAGAAATATACAGAACATTAGCACCTTTACCGTGTTCAAATAAATAGAAATACTGCATTATGTCTCAAGACATCCTTAATTTACATTTTTCTCCTAATTATATGTGCACAAATACGTTGACAACATACACTTATCAACTTATCAACATACGCTTATGAACAATTATCAAGAATTGCATTTCATATAAATGTTACATATGAGACGCGCACACAAACACACACAAACTCTCCGTGCATACACACCTACAGTATGAGACACGCGCAGACACACACCAACTCTCCATGCACACACACACACAATCTCTCCGGTTTGCTAACTTCACACACATGAAAGGTGAGAAGAGGGATTACAGTAACTGAGCGCGCTATATACATGTCTTTGTGTTTGCTGCATTTCTGGCCAAGAATGCCTGCATTTTTATCGATAAATCGCACGCGTTTATCAGCCTTTTGATCAAAATGCTGCCTTTTGTAAAGTGAAAGTACGAGCTGCTGGTTTCCCAGCACGGCAAAGAACAGCTTTATGTCAGTCATAAATTCACAATCACATTCCAGCTACTATTTCCAGCCGTGGTCAAATAATGGATGAAATGATTATTCAATACTGGACACAAACAGCAAAAAACATGATGATTATTATTATGAAAAGCCTGAAGCACTTTGTGTTCATAAAAGAATATTTACAAAAACTATATAAGAAGGATTTATTGTAAAACAAAATAAAATTCATGTTTGCTTCAGCATTGGAAACAATATTGTTTTAGGCTAACTGATTATATGCAATTCTTCGTTGTACTTGGTCTGGCGGATATTCAGTGAAGCACAACACATTTATTTAAATTCCCGAATGTTGCTTGCGGGAGTCATGGCACGGCCAATTTGCGGCATCTCGCGGGAAAAAACTTGCATTCTTAATGGCCACATCTGCATGTAGATATGTAGGTAGGTAATGACTAAACTCCATTACAAAATTGCTTTGTAATGGATGAATGTTTTAATTTGAAATCCAGCTTTATTTATTTTTTTTAAATCTAACCACCAGTTATATCATCGTACAGTACACCCAGGTGTCCCTAGTTGATCAACATGGCTAACCTTTTTACAAATGTATTAAGCCCTAATGATTTTATTAAAATTAAACTGCCAAATGGCAAACTTACTTTACATTCTGTATAAATGGCATTACCAATAGAAAACTAAAATACAATATACAGAATTTTTTTTTTTTATCAAGAAGTGAAGCACCAAGATAATGTTTGTATTCAGTGATTTCTGTATACACTTATCATTTAAGGCCAATCCTATTTTTGATTATACATTTATGACTGAATGTTCAACATTTTCTCATGGCCTACCCAATTAAGCCTACAGAACATGTAGATACTAATAAAGACATAATTTCACACAATTTCTCTCACACATGCTCTAAGCCTGCAAATGTGGCCAGTGTGTGTTAGAGAAATGTGCAGGGCATCGCCAGGCCTCGGTGTCAAGTCAGCAAAAAACACTTTACCCATCATCAAAAAAGATGGGTTTTACTTTTTGGGGCCGAATTTAAAATTAAGTGATTAGTTATTATTGACAAGGTGTCAGAATGTTAAAAAACGTTAAAGTTAAAAATGTAGTACATTTTATCTAAAAAATTATACAGCTCACCTTTGTTGTTAAATTGCAAAGGTAATTAAAATTCTGCCTGTGGGTGGTTTAGCAGGTGGATTAGCATATCTGCTAGTGAGGTTGAAAGTTGTTGTTTTGTTTATTTGTTTGTTTTTTAATGGTAAAAATCAGTCAGCTGGTTACAGTATTATTATTAGGCTGGTCCTAAGATAACCAGTGTAGTTTGACATTAAGTTACTTTTTATCTTTTCTTTTTTTTTTTAAATAGTAAGTTAATGTTACTGCATGATCAGGTTTTACAAACCAGTAGTTTTATTATAGGGTGTTTAGTGTTTAACAGTAGTTAGCAGAACATGTAACTTTACAGACATCAGTAAATTATATTCTATGAATAAAGACCAATATGTTTGTTTGTGGAATGGTTATCTTGGTAATTATATACACTTTACTTTAACTGGGTTCTTTTCAGAAGCATGCCACCTCAGAAACCTTTGAGGAGAACAATCTCAACAACGAAACTGCAGGAGAATGTTCCGGAGTCTCCTTCTGCACCACATCATCAGTCATGTAAGCACCAGCAAGCTCAAGCCCACATCACAACCTTCAGGCAGTTGGGAATGCAGTAGCTGATTGGTGTTTAGGTAAATGTCAAATGTTTTACTTTTATTTTTATTTGTTCCATTAGATACTAAGCAGCTTTAGGAGTTGGCTCGCTTGGGTTTATTGCTGCAATAAACTCCAGCTTCCTTCATCCAGATCAACTGACCCTCGTGCCTTTTTTATTTAAATTTGTTTAAGTTTGAGTCATAGCCTTTTGATTTAGCATTAATGTTTTACTGGCGCTAACAGTGGATGACAAAATATCAAACACATACCAGCTAGGTAATTTAATACGTCTAATAAATCTCTGTAGTGAACTAAAACTTGATGGTAGGTTACTAAGAGAATATTTGTTACTAATTAGTAGATTTGTCTACTATCTATAATGTCTTTCTGTTGTCATATGTACACATTTTTGGACTGATTGAAAATCTCTCTTTAAACTTACAGGTGAGTTTAACAGAAATATGATCTATTATTGTAACTTACCTTTCATCATAATCCACAAAATAAAAGTATAATCGTTTTACAATATGTCTATCATTTCTTATAGATTATTATATGCCAGGGATTCTTAAACTTAATATTCAAAGGTCGTATTTTAATTCACGTTCAAAGATCCTTAACGATTGGTGATAAGCAATTTCAATTCAGTTTTGTTTTCATAGAATAAAAAATTATAGAATAAAAATTTTTTTTTTAACTTCTTCTCTTAGCTTGAAACCTATTTAACTTCTTCTTCCTTTTAAGCCTATCAGAGTGATTTTGGAACAACTATTTTGGAACAAGTAATTTTGTACTAAGTGCATTCCAGTTGTAATTAACTTGTATAAAAACACAATTTTAAGTATATTAAGTACTGTAGCGTTTTACCGCCGGAAAGGATGGTGGAGAGATGAGTGAGCTTACTTCACAGTCACTCAATAGCATGAACAGCACATTCACACGTGAACCTACACTCAATTCAGCCTAGGCATGAACCGGAGCACATTCAACAGGTCACACACAGAGATAGCACACATACATAACACACCCAACATGGCCGAAGCCCCTAATCACCTAAACAACTTTCCCCAACAGGGTGAACACATAGAAAACCTCCCGCAAGGCATGATGGTCGTCAGCCGCCGCCCCGCCTACGCCACACTGCCCCCACCCGAGCTGACTGTCCCCGGTCACCACGAATACCTTAGTCTCTGTGGCGTGAAGGCGGTCGGCGCTGACGTTGTGAACGCCGGAGTCCTTCTATGGGGGAGGGAGGAGCGCAAACATTGTCCTGAGGCGGTCCGGCCTCCGCAGAGTTCGATGTTTCGCCGGCATGTGGCTGGTAGGGAGCGAGACGGTCTCGGTGGAGCACAACCACTCGCGCTCGCCCCGCCAACTGCACCCGGTAGACGACATCGGAGAGCTGGGCAATTACCGTACAGGGGCTCACCCAGTGGGACATAAGTTTGGGTGAGAGCCCTCTCTTCCTTCCGGGGGAATACACCCATACCTGCTCTCCAGTAGCAAAGTCTCGCCCCCGGCTGTGAGTGTCATAAACACGGCGATGTTTACGCGCGAACTCGTGAACCCGGAACAGTTTGTCCCTCAACGAACAAAAATAATCCAAACCAGGCTTCATGGGTAAATCCGGTTGTGGAGGTGGTCCGAACAGAAGGTCCACAAGGTGCGCAGCTCGCGGCCAAACATTAGAGCAGCTGGCGTTAACTGCGATGACTCCTGCACTGCTGTGCGGTATGCCTAGAGCACGAGAGGCAAATGTTCGTCCCAGTCCCGTTGCCGATCGCTGGTAAGCATGGCGAGTTGTGTGGTGAGCATCCGATGAAACCGTTACACGAGGCAGTCACTTTGCGGATGAAGGGGCGTGGTGCGGGTCTTTTTCACCCCGAGGCGCTCGCACACCGCCGCAAACACCTCCGCCTCGAAGTTGCGCCCCTGATCGCTGTGTAACTGCTCCGGGGCGCCGAATCGGCTGAACACCTCATCCACCAGCACTCGAGCCGTGGTGGAAGCGCTCTGGTCAGGCACAGCAAAAGCCTCGGCCATTTCGTGAAATAATCCATGACTACCAGCACATAACGGTTACCGCGATCGGAAATGGGAAACGGGCCGAGAATGTCCAGTGGCGGTAGAGTTAACCTTCCCGCAATGCTAGGCGGGTAAACTGCGAGTGGAGAGCTTTTATCTCTAGCCCCAGATGAGCGACCGCGGTATAATCCGGTCTCAGGCCCGCTTTAACCAAACCTAGTACCTGATGCAGAACCGGGTCATTCTCCTGCCCGGCAATGAGCTGATCACTGTCCAGCTGTGGCACAGGCGAAGCGACTGTGGACGATGCCCTAGACGAGGCAGCAACTCGGCTGCATGCCGGCTCGGTCGGCTGATAACCCCCGGGGGGTCCGGAGGATTGAGCGGGGGGAATGTTGCGGATCGGTGGTTTCGGAGGTTGGTCTACGTCGCAACCGCACACGCGCTCTTCAACCCGCTCGCAGTACCGACAACGCGCTTCGCTGCACGCCCGGCGGGATAAAGCGTCGGCGTTAGCGTGTGGTTTCCCGGCTCGGTGTTGAATGGTGAAGCTGTAGTCTGGTAACCACTCAAGCCAACGCGCTAACTGCCCGGAAATGTTTTAAAGCCGCGACGACCGCTAACAGCTCGCGCCGCGTGACGGAGTAATTCCTCTCGGGTCCAGACAACGCGCGGCTGAAATAAGCGACAACACGCTCTTGGTTACCGGAAACCTGAGACAGTACAGCCCCAAGCCCTACATCACTCGTGTCCGTGTCAAGGATGAACGTGCGCGATGCATCCGGATAATCAAGAACGGGACACGTGATCAAAGCTTCACGCAACTGAGCGAAAGCACGCGCATGTACAATGTCCCAGCGAAACGGCTGGTTCTTTTTTGTTAGCCCATGCAGCGGGCTTGTGATCGTAGCGAAGTCTTTTTCGAACCGGCGATAATACGAGGCTAACCCGAGAAAGGTGCGTAGCTGCGACACATTTATTGGTTCAGGCCAATTCTGTACCGCAGCAATTTTGGCTGGATCGGTAGCAATCCCTTGAGCACTAATTATGTGACCCAGAAAAACGGTCTCTTGTCGCAACAGCTGGCACTTTTTGGGATTGAGCCGCAAATTCGCCCGCCGGATAGCCAGGAATACCTCCCGTAGGTTAGCTAGCGCAACCTCAAACTCCTTGCCGTGCACCAGTAAATCGTCCAGGTAGACGACACAACGGTTGCGAGGAATATCTGCCAACACTTTCTCCATCAACCGTTCAAACGTAGCTGGAGTGTTACATAGGCCGAAAGGCATACGCCGAAATTGCCATAGCCCTTGCCTGATCGAGAACGCGGTTTTAGGTCGGGCTTCCGGGGCGAGCTCTACTTGCCAGTACCCGCTATGCAGATCCAACGAGCTAAACCAAGCCAAGCCCGCGACATATTCCAGCGCATCATCTATCCGCGGCAACGGATAAGAGTCCTTCCGAGTTACCTCGTTTAACCGCCGGTAATCGACACAAAACCGCCAAGAATCGTCCTTTTTACGCACGAGCACAACCGGTGAAGACCACGGTCCGGATGCTGGCTCAATGACGCACGAGTCGGCCATCTCACCCAGCTTCTGTTCGGCGACAGCCCGTTTAGCTAATGGAAGGCATCTCGGATGCAACCGAACAGGAGCTGCGTTTCCCGTATCGATCGTGTGCTGCACCAAATCATCTACCGCGAAAATATCCGCGAACTCGTGAAGTATCGGTCTGTGTTGGATTCAACCCCGCGCTGCTACGCTGCAGAAGCTCGCCCAGTATACTCGCTCGGTCTGGTACCGGATGTTTATATGGCGCGACCTCCGGAAGTTCCGCCCCCCGGGTGTGTGCTACTAACGCGTGCGGCTGTGGTTTGGGTGTTAGCAACCTAGCTACCCCGAAGTTACCACGCAGAGTCCCATCAGTTAAGTTCAGCACCGCACCCCACTTTTCTAGAATGTCCAACCCCAGAATGCACTCATCCTCCATGTCTCCCACAAAGAATTCATGAAAATGAATGCGCTCACCTAATTTCACTCGCACCGTGCGACAAGCCCGTATCTTCATGAGCTCCCCGACACTGTGCAAATGTTGAAGGCTGGGTCAGACAGTCTGCAGACGCACTCGCTTGGTCCCAATATTCCGACGCGCAGCAGCGAAACAGTGGAGCCGTTGTCCACGAGCGCCCGTAGTAGGACGTCGTCCAGCACACAGTTCACGTAGACCCCAGCGCGATTTCCTACACGTCCCGAACGGAAGTTGAATCCACAAGTTGGGGAAACAGAGATGGCTGCGGGAAGCGGCTTCCCCTCATGTGCCTCCCGGACCTAGTTTAACGGCTGCTGGGGTATGCTGTCCTCAGGCCTGAGAACGTTGCAGCGGTAGTCCTGCAGTCCCGGCCCTCGGCGTCGCTGCGAAACCTCGGAGGCTTGCTCGTTGCCTAGCCGCGACGGGTAGCCCTGTCCACGGCGAGGTTGACCTACCGAGCGGCCCCAAGCTGCGGGAATTCGCTCGGCTCTTTCGCCGTGACGTTCCGCCATTATGGGTTCAGCGCGCTCGGCCTTGCGCAGCGCCTCGGAAAGGGAAACTGGTGCCGCTAACCTGATGTGCTCACAGAGCCGCAGCGGTCGGAGCCCTAGGAGAAATGCACGACGAGCTAGCTCTTCCTGCTTTTCGTGCTCGAATTCTGGATAGCCCCGGCTATCACGGACCGCCAGCTCCTCGCACGCTGCTTCCTTACGGTCACCCAGGCCGAACCGGAAGTGGAGCGACTCCCGTAGCTTTGACCAGTCCTTCCACTCATCGGCCCGGAGGACTTCCAGCGCACGGAGCGCGTCGCCCTCCAGCGAGAGTGCTACTCTGACCACGGTTTCCGCCGGGGACCAGCCCGCGAAGTCGGAGACTAGCTCTACCGGCGCCGTTGTAGGAAGGAAGGCACAGCTGCAGCTCGCTTCGCCGGCTGACAGCGCACGGAGCTGTAGCTTGCTCCGGCGCTTGCGCAGCTTCAACGTTGCGCTCCGCTCCGAGATCCAGTGCCGGGATCTTCATTTCGCCGCTCCGCTTTGGTCGCGCTGCTTTGCTGGTGCTGGCTCCGTCCGGAAGATGCTCTTTCTTCCGTAGTTGCTCTGCTACTCGGCGGCCTACTTGGATCCTCCGTAGGTCCTCAACAGTGCGCTCGAACTCATAATTCTCCATCCCACTTCTGACAACAATGTAGTCTGATTTAATTGCTAATATTAAACTTTGTTTTTTAATCTATTTTGTGCTTTGCTGGAGAAAAAAATTTTAGGCAGAGTCTACTCTGTCTTGTTAATTCATCTTAAAACCCACCAGAAAAACGGTTTGATAACTTCAACCCTATAGTGAATGAAAGGTGAGAAAAATTTCCGCAGAATCCCCTGACATGAATCCCATTGAGATGGTGTGGCATGCTCTGAAAGACTATATTTGATAAGAAGCAAAATCAACTTTAAAGTTCGATTTAATTGCTGCCATTAATAAATTCTGATTTGAGATACTTACAAAAATACATAAATATGTTGTTTAAAGTTCTTCCAGTTGTGGTTACAAATCAGGGGGAACACACTGGAATGTAACTAAAAGCTGCATTTTGACCTAAAATAATAAAAGCTTGGAGATTATATATTTGTCATATGTTGTATTTATTTAATTAAACTCAAACCATTTTTTAAAGTTCTTTAATAATGTCTAACTTGTCAGGGTGTCCTGCATCTGGCTGGAGATCTCGTCGTATGGATGCCCCGTGTGGTCTGTCTGGGATGCGTGTGGTGACTGGGGACTGTTCCACTTTTCCATGAAGATGGTCCTGGCTTTGGTTGATGCTGACAGCTGTTTTTGAGGGGTTGTGACTGCAGTCACTCGATAGTTCAGAACTGGAATTTCCTACAGTCTCCCTGAGCCTCCAATAATGAACTGGACTCCAAATTAACTTAAACACATCTTCTGTTATACTGAACGTCCAGCCTCATAACACACAGTATGACTGCAGATCAACCCCTGCTATCAAGGTTTCTTCCTATTGCCATCTCAGGGAGTTTTTCCTTGCCACTGTCACCATCCCCCTTGGTTTGCTTATCAGGGACAATCTTATAATTTTTATTCATACTCATTCACATTTCATACAAACTTTCATAATTCTTATGACTGTGTAAAGCTGCTATGTGACAATGACAATTGTTAAAAGCATTATACAGATATGTTTATTGGGGTGACTCCAACGCATGTGGAGATGAGAACCATTTATTTCTTTTTTCTGGGTTACTACAATATTATTTTATGTCAGTATGTACAGAGACATTAACATAGTTGCACTGAGTTTAATCATGTAGCACTTTTAATATTCATGGCAAAAGCAAAGTTAATAATAATAATAATAATAATAATAATAATAAAATCACAGCACTACTACTACTACTACTAATAATAATAATAATAATGAAAGTAATGAATGAAGAACGCATAGTCGAAAAATAATCATTATTGATACAAAAGGAGAGAAGAAAATGAAGAATAAAAACACATCAGTATTTATAGTTTGAGCTTGAAACATTTATGAGCTCTGTCGCTTGCTGCCAATAGGTGTCTAAGAGAGATTAACAAATTATCGTCTTCAGTAGACACACAATACCTGAGATCGAAACATGACTGTCCCCTACAGGTAATGTATGTCATGTGCCTAAGAACTTCACAGCTGCCCTTGTGCTGCCGTGGCAGCGCGTGAGATCCCTTTCCCCAATGAGCGCATTCTTAATGGCCACACCTGTCTTCATTCTACCTTATAAGTGAAATCTCGTCACACATTTTTTAATTGCACCAGTTACTGTATATCTTACACACTACATGGCTAAATACACCACTGTAAGTGCACACACAGCAACTTCAAATCACTTGTCTAAATGATAGGTTACCATTAAATCTTACCAGATGCAATAACTGTACATATCACTACATCATAAATCTGCCAGTGCACTGCTCTGAAGGAGTCTCTTTTTCATCATGTGTTCAGTAAATTCCACGGGGTACATTCCCAGACAAAATGGCTAAAGTTTTGATTCTGAATCATGTGACTGCAAGAGCTCCATTGAGAAATGACAATCAAAAACACTCTGATTTACTCATGGCTCCATCCTACTCCTGTCCTATTTTACCTTGCCTTCTTATCACCCACATTTGATGGAATCTGGACAACACCAAGGAACTCATCATAATGATACACTCAGTAGATAATTATCCAGCTGAAAAAGGCCACCTAGCAAGAGAATATCCAGGCCAGTTATAATTACAGAGGTCCACTTTTTAAACTTAAATGTTATACATTTATCAAGCATACTCACATACACTCACCATGTTTTATGATGTAGAGGTAGGGCAATCCTTTTCCAAGTTTTGAATTCAGAAGGGTGGTAGACACTAGGAGCAGTGAACTCAGGACAGCTAGGCATGCCTGGTAGACATACCTGTGGGTAACATGTTAAATATATACAAGTTAGTCCTACAGGCTGCAATATACATGATCAGTTATCATGTCCTTAATATGGGATATGTGGAAATAAAATAAAAAAATCTCTTAGAAAATATTTTGTGTATGTTATTTTTTTAAGCAATAGGGTGATTAAAGGCCAAAATTGCGATTTAAATGTAATTGTAGCATAGCTACAATTAAGTTTTTTTTTAATATAGGCTTTTTTATAAGCAGGTGAACAAAAAGAGGAAAAATTGCTATGCCTTGTAGAAAATAGCACCCAATATGTTCATTTTGCCCCGGTGACTGTGTTTTGGTTCTGTGGACGAACTCTCGCGAGCCTGCATGGATATGTCGCGAGGGACTCCTCTCTTACTCATCTGGTTGTATATATTTTGTAATTATTATTATAATAATAATATCAATAATAATAATAATAATTATTATTATTATTGTTATTATTGTTTTGGTGCACCTTTTTGTTTACTTATTGTTTTATACACTTTTGGATTATTGTTTACAATAGTTGTGTGTGTCTTTTCTTGTTCCGAGTGGCTAGCGCTCCACAAGAGATCCTTTTTAGATCCTTTTCAGTGTAACTGTGAGGGTTGCCCACTAGAGGGCAGGGTGTTGTTGTGTGTAGTTTTTGGGTTGTAGACCCAGTTTCCCAGAAGGCACCTCGGTCAGCTGACGCGGATGCCCAGCTGAACCGAGGAAGCCATTAGT
>JAQMYL010052734.1:0-11466 GCA_030014365.1 Clarias pachynema
AGAAAAGCTTACCGAAGCACAGCGGACAGACCGAGCAACTCGCCTCTTCTACTACGCAACTTTAGAAAAACTTTACAAGTACTATATAATATAATATATTCATTGTTCTCCTTTAATCCCTTAGTGCGGTTTATGACACATGGTAAAATGTCACATGTCAATGATGAGTCATATGAGCAATGTGAGGGCCATGGATATTTTCACAAAAATTATCAATTGGGCTGAAAAACTGTAAAACTTAAGCAAATAACTTATTATTAAGTATCAAGTATCCAAGCGATGGAACAACTTCTCCTGATTATGCTTTAATTTTGTCTCTTTAAAAGGGGAATAGAAACTCAGAGTGAGTTTATTTACTACTGAGCAGGCCAACTTCAAGGAATATGTTGGCATAGTAAATGACTGAGTTTAACGAAACTGACAGAAATCTAAAACACAGAGTTTCCTTAACTCTGAGGCAACTAACCCTGAAATACCACCTGAAATACCCACCTGATAAACGCATGAAGAAAGCATAGTAAACAGAACAAAGTCCTTAGAAGCCAAAAGGCGAAACTCTTGTCCTTGTTTGACAACAGCCACTAGAAGCCGCTGCAGTAGCGCTGCCGCCATTTAGGACTAAAAAAGCAAAGGGGGCCAGCAAAAAACTTATATTCAAAAACATAATGGAGAAACTGAATTCCAAGTCTAATAAAAGAAAACAGTGTTCAGCAATCAAGTAATTCAGTAGAAAAAACCCTGTCAGTTAAATACCTTTGGCTATAAAAATTTGCATATTGTTGATTAACTGATTTTATCTGAGCCATTACTGTATGTTTTTTTAATAGTTTTCAGCAACTGAATATGATCTCATATGACATTTGTAAAAATAGCATAAAGGAAAGCATGAAAAAACACAACACATTCAACTTATGATAACTATTACATTTAAAAATACAGTATAATGTTATTCTTTGCATAACTTAGAAGTTAGCTCAATGGAATTACTCAGACGCAGACAGAACTTTGATTACTATAAACTAATTGGTCATATGATTAAGTGGGAGTTACATTTACTAAGAATATGTTAATTCTGGGAATTTAAGCAGCGAAAAATACAAACATGTTAGGGCAAAGGGTCCTTCAGGACTAGGGTTGGGCACCACTGTTCTAGGTACGCATGGCATGTTATACCTAAAGACTGAGGGATAAAGGCTTGATTAACAAATTTTAACAACACGTGTTAAAAAAAACATTCCTTAATCATTTACAACTGATCTGTGTAGGTTGAAAAATGTGTGCTCATTTCTATTTATAATAGTAACACAGAAGTAATTGACCCACCAAAAAATAATGTATTGAATAACCCAATCACATACACCATACAGCTTATTGTTAGTGGTGTGGCATTGAAGATTTAAATTAAATCATTATTTTGTGTGTGTGTGTGTGTGTGTGTGTGTGTGTGTGTGTGTGTGTTGCACATCATATGCTGCCACTATGACAGCTAATGTAATGTAACCAGGTGAATTTTTAGAGCGCATGGTATGGTATGAATTCAATTCAATTAAAATGTATTTATGTAGCGCTTTTAACAATGGTCATTGTCTCAAAGCAGCTTCACAAAATTTAAAGAAAATTATGGAAATGTGTATGAGTGAGAAAAATGTGTATAAATCATAATGATCAGATTGTCCCTAATGAGCAAGCCAAGGGCAACGGCAACAGTGGAAAGAAAGAACTCCCTAAGATGGCAATAGGAAGAAACCTTGAGAGGAACCGGACTCAACATGGAACCCATCCTCATTTGGGTGATATGAGATAGCAGGAATTATTTGCAGACATACTGTGTGTTAGGCAGCTGTAAGTAATATAACAGAAGATGTCTAAGTGAACATGGAGTCCAGTTTGGCACCAGGATGACACCAGGATAAGTCAGACAGTTGCAGAGGGCAGAGGGAGTCTGGATCATTGGGAGCTCAGGGTACAGCATGTGTAGCTCCAAACCATCACAAAGCAGAATCCAGCTGGAGGTGGTCCTTCTCTGGATGCATCAGGATCCTTGCAGAGTTGGCCTCTGACTACTGAAGCTGGGAAAATCTCCTGATGCCTCAGGATGGGTAGAAAAAGAAAGAGCAGGTAGAAAAGAATTAGCGCAGCTGGTGTTCATTATATTAGCAGCACTAGATGCGAGTATACATCTATGTGTACCGGAGTACGAGGTTATGGGATGAATTATGTGTATGACAGGTTAAAGAGATGTGTGTTAAGTCTTTTAAACTGGGAGACTGTTTCTGAGCCCCGAACACTGTCAGGAAGGCTATTCCAAAGTTTGGTGGCTAAATATTAAAACATTCTATCCCCTTTTGTAGCTTTTGATATTCTGGAAACTACCAGAAATCCAGAGTTTTGTGATCTTAAGGAGCATAGCGGATTGCAACGTGTCAGAAGACTGGCTAGATGGGAGTTAAACCATTTAGGGCCTTGTACGCAAGTAGTGCTAGTTTGTAGTGCTAACTTAAAAGGTAGCCAGTGCAGGGATGATAGTATTAGGGTTAAATTATCATATTTGCTTGATTTGGTGAGACCTCTGGCGGCCTCATTTTGGACTAACTGTAGATTGTTTATTGAGGATGCAGGACAACCACATAATAATGCATTGCAATAGTCCAGTCAGGAGGTCATTAATGCATCAGCTTTTCTGCATCAAATACAGATGAAATGTTTCTAAGCTTGGCAATATTTCTAAGGTGCAAGATTTGTGATATTGGAAATATGATTAGTTGCTGTCTAATATTAAGCCGAGCTGGTAATAATAGTACATCCTTCTAAATGGAAGCTGAATTGTGAGAGCGTTTGTGTACTGGTTTTTTTAACAATAAGTAATTTTTAAAAATAAGAAAGTTAATTATCGGTGTAGATTGTGCAGTTTTATAAGGAAATTTGCTGGTAAGTTTTGCTGAGCATCCTGACGAATCTGACACGGTACACCTGGAGACTGTAGCATGTGCTGGTGTTTTTTGCTTGTACAACCCAAAGGCCATCATTCATTGTAAAAAGTGGGCTTTTATTTCAAATGTTACTTTTTTATTGACATTCAAACATTTTTCTGTAACATATCATTTCTTGGTTGTAAAAGTAATGGAAATAGATACTAGCCTTAAAAAAATAGGGTACTTAAGACTTTTGCACAGGACTGTATGCAGAACTGTATTCTGTTCACTTGTTTAACATTGTTGTTTAAAATTATTTAGAATTAACTGATTATTGTTTTTATTTTTGAAGATGATCTGAACATTTTAAAAGGCAAAGATAACAACAGGTGCATCAAGAGGCCTATGAATGCGTACATCATTTGGTCCAGTTCACACCGGTGAATCCTTTCCAGGGCCAACCCAAGCGCCTGCAAAGCCAAGATCAGTGAGAAGCTTGGGATCGAATGGAGGAAACTGACTGAACTACGCAAAGTCATGAAGGCTGAAATGGGAACACAAACAGCAGTTTCCAGGTGAGGTGCACAGGGTTTTCAGATAATTTGCTAAATATCAAGACAAACAAGACTGTTTAAATCTTCTCTTCTTCAACATAGATTCGTAGTATAATTTCCGTTCAAAGAAGACAAAGCAAGTCTGCCCAGAAGAAGGAGCTCCAGAAACTACAGCCAGACTCAACATTCCAGTGTTCTCTGGTAAAAACAATGTTAATGTTTCTCTTCCTCTTACATACAATAATGTGCCTTAAAGTTGATTCCCCCCCCAGATCTAATTGTAAAAAAAAAAATGCATAGTAAAATTGAAGTAAAATATTTTTTTCTTCTTTTTGCAGTCAATATCAATGATTGTAGTGAGTGTACCAGATGCAGTAGTTAACTATGGTTATTAGAATAAGATCATACTGTATTTTTTTTTTGTAAATGTTTGTTACAATTTTTCATTATAAAACTGATACATTTCCAACAAATAAGTTGTGTGAGACAAATAAATGATGCCCAGATAGTGAAAAGAAACTGAATTTTAAAAAAAATAAATTTCCTCATTTAGAAACAAAGGGCTCCAGTATTGCTCCAGTAAGTGTGTCCCACTTGTGGTATAATATTATGAGAAATATTACTCAAAACAAATATTATTAGTTAATAATTGTTTTCACCTGTTAAAAAAGGCAATTAATTAAATAATGACAAATCATCTACATCCCTGGTTTCTGTAGTAATAATGAAGGACCTTTACAAACACTTCAAATTATAATTAAATTAATCGTTAGATTTAACAGCGGTCTGGTTTAACAATGGAACTCTTATAATTGTTGAGAAAGTGAGAGAATGGTGTGGGAATGGCTGTTTATTTCTGCTATAACATTTGACTTTAAACCACAAAAATGCGCAATATCTCATTTATTAATAAATTAAACATTGTAATTGAAGAAAATTACTGAAGCTTAAACACAATTGGATTCTGCATGTGCATTATTTTTACAATAATTGCACCGCACTCTTTTAAAACATTATCTCACTTGGTGTCCTTCTATTCCACATTTTTAACATGTCACATTGGTATCTTCATCTTTTCTGTCCTTTTCTGCCTTTAAAAGGCCTCGGGATTAGCATCAATTGGCTCTTGTAAAATAGTCTTTTTTAACTTTAGAGTATGTAAATAGCATCGGAATCTTGTTTCCCAAAGGTCATACAGTATTTATCTTCAGATCCCTCAAACAGAAACTGTGGTGCCAAAAATCGCTTCACTTGCCATCTTGTAGAAATGCTATCTTTTATAACATTATGATTTTACATAATGACTTACTCAAAAACGCTCGATTGTTTCAATTCTGGGCCCATAACCTGTTGTGTTCTAGTGTGCAGTTCACCATCACTTGATGTGGTAGATGGTCGATACAAGGCTACGGCCGTGAAGAAAAATGGCAAAGACTCCAGCAATGTGCAAGAAAAAATGTTTTACTGTGCCACCGGTTTTTCAAAAAGGTTTACAAATACCCAAGTCCATTGAATACCGGTATCCAAATAAGAAGAGAAAAGAAAAAAACTAACAAATGAAACCATTTATATTTCAAGTCTGTAACAAAATATTAGATTCTGTTAGCTACTGGTCCACACCACCAGCCACACTCTATCTCCCCAAACAGTTCTTTGTTCTCCCCCACCTTCAAAACTCCGCCTTCCTTTTCAAATGGGCCAATGGTAACCCTCCATTAGTTACTAAATGAACCTCTTACATATTTATTAATTTACAGGCAGTATGTTAAACAACCTACACCTTTAGGAATTGATGTTTGTCCAATATTTACACACTGATGAATTTCAAGCCTAAATAATAATAAACCAACTCCACCCCTCCAGGAGGACACACAGTTGACTTCCTGTTCATGGCCCCTCCCATTAGTCAACTCCAGGAACCAGTAAAACAAAGAAACAGATATTAGTATACAAACATTGTTAGTCCAACTTATAACAATCCACGTGAAATGTGCACCTTTCATGTGAGTGTTTCTAAGCAGAATCAACAAACAATAAAAGTCTTTCAAAACAAAAGTCTGTTTTCTTCAATAAATGAGTGTTGAAGTGCTACTTCACAGTCATTATGAATTTTCCTGCTCTGCACATCAACTGTGAAGTTTGTCATCCTGAACACGAGTACAACTGAGGCAATTAGCACCAAGTTCCACAACCCCCATTCCAATCATCTAGCTGTATGGCTAACTGTTACTAACCGTATGGCTGACAGTAACTTTAAAAGATATCATCTTGATTTAGCTCAGTGGGATTTCAGAAATTTCAGAGTCTTAGTTAAACTTTAAAATTATAAACTTTTCGGTCTGCTTTAGATGCACGTGTATATGAATATGTTTCTGGAACACATGGTCCAAGGCTGGTTGCTACTTGCTAGGTTTTACTAAAGAGGTTCTGCAAACATCCTTCCATGCAAACATGCATTCCAAAGTTGAGCTAAGATTCTTATGAAGTTTCTGCAGTTTCACTGAGCTAAATCAAGTTGGTATCTTTTATGTTAAGTTATGGTGTATTTAGTGCAAATGTAATTCAGTTTGTTAGCCGTATAGTTAATCCCATTTAGCCATATGGCTAGTTCCAGTTAGAGCATACAGCTAGTTGCATGAAATGAGGGTTGAAGAATTTGGTGCTGATTTACTTCATGGTACTCACATTCCGAGGGACAAACTTCACAGTTGGTGTGCAGAGCAAGAAAAATTATAATAACCAAGATGTAGTGTAATGTTTTTATATGCACCTCACTTTTGATTTAAGAGAGACTTTAAAAAAAAATTAAAATTTAAACTGGCCCTTTAATTTTCCAGACGAAATATCCTGCAAGAAACTGAATTTTGCATTATAGGTTCCCTTTGTCATGATTTTTCCCACACTGTCACTTTCTCCATGTGCTCATGTTTACCCTAGCCTTTCCCACGCCCCTGTTTCCGCCCCGTCTGCACACCTGCCTCTAATCCCTGGATGATTACTCCAGCATTTAAGCATGTGCTGTGCGCTGCTTAAATCGCTGGATTATCTTGTGTATTTTGCCTCGATTCTCTCGCATTTTTCTTCTCCGCTTTCACGTTGCCAAATTCGTTTGTTTCCTCGTTTTCTCGTCTCTCGCTTTTCGATTTGGATTGTCGCTTCGCTGCTTGATTTCCTGGCTTTTGATCTCGCGCTACCTTGTTTTTGACCATGGCTTTCAATTTACGTTTTTTGGATTGTCGCTTCGCTGCTTGATTTCCCGGTTACCGATTTAACGCTTCCTCTTTTGACTATGGCTCTCGTTTTACGATTTGGCTTAGACTCTACATTGCCTGATCTCCCGGTATTTGACCTTCGCTTCCGCATTCTGACCGTGCTCTTGTTTAACGTTGCTGTCATTCATCTGCGCCTGGATTCACCTCGTTCCACTCCGCCTCGTGACAGAATAATCCAGCCAGCAGGAGCTGCTCATCACCAAACAAACCCTCGCTGATGTCATGACCCAGCTCCAATGGCTCCAACTCTCTCCGGCCCAAAGTAGGGGCTCCTGCACGCAATGAGATCCACGAGTCCCCGCCCCTCCCACTTATGAGGGAGATCCAGGCACCTGTCGCTTATTCCTCTCTTAGTGCACGCTGATATTTGAGCTCCAGTCCTCCACGTTTCCCACCGAACGCTCCAAGGTCGCATACGTGATAACTCTCCTCTCAGGACGGGCTCGGGAATGGAGTACTGCACTCTGGGACGCTCATGACCCCTGCTGCTCCAACTACGAGCACTTTGCTAAAGAGATGTGGAGGGTGTTCAATCGCTCATGTCACGGCAGGGAGGCAGGTCACAAGTTGTTAAAACTCCGCCAAGGCTCACATTCAGCCTATGACTACGCCATAGAGTTCCGGACCCTAGCTCTCTCCAGCGGGTGGAATGGTCGGACCCTACAGTAAGTGACACCTTCTTCGAAGGACTGACTGAGACACTCCAGGATGCGCTAATCTCCCAAGAACTTCCCTCGTCACTCCAAGATCTCATGGATCTAGGTGGCTGAGTGGATTCATGCCTCCGTCTTCGAAGTTCAACCAGACCCTCACCACCCAGAGACCTCCCACGAGCTCGCTCCCCACGAACTAACCCTTGGGAGGGACCTGTGCGACTGGACAGAACCCGCATCTCCCCTGAAGAACGACGACGACGCAGAGTGGATGGTGCCTACTTCTACTGTGGGAGATCTTGTCATCAGCTCAAGAACTGTACTGTAAAAAGGGGCGTCTTCTAGTCCAGCTGGGAGGACTGGAGGGTGTGACTCCAGGAAAATTCCCAGATCAACGCTGTCTGTTTCCAGTCTTCCTTATCCACAAGCAATGGACCCACCTGGTGCAGACATTGATTGATTCAGGTTCAGACAGCAATCTGATCAATGCGGCGTCTGCCAAGACCCTAAGAATCCCCGCTCTACCCTTGGAGACCCACCTCAAGGTTCAGGCACTCGACGGCAGCCCGCTCCCATCTATCACCCACAGAACTCCCCTCGTTGGCCTAAGGGTCTCAGGCAACCATTTAGAACAGACTTCACTGTTTATCATGGAGGGATCACACGCTACTGTCGTTCTAGGCCTGCCCTGGCTAACCCGTCACAACCCTCAATTCGATAGTTTCAACACAATCGTAGCTTGGAACCTATCATGCACTACTACCTGCTTGCGAGCTGCAGCCACGTCTTGCCTCAGCCCTGCAGCTGTGGAGGAACCGCCGGATCTCACCGACGTCCCTTCAGAGTACCATGATCTCAAGGAGGTCAGTAAATCTCGTGCTGTCTCTCTGCCCCCCCACCGACCATATGACTGCGACATCGACCTGCTCCCAGGCACCACGCCTCCCAAGGGCCGCCTTTACTCTCTGTCACTCAGGGAACGTGAGGCTATGAATCATTACATCTTGGAGTACCTCGCGGCGGGCATCATTCGCCCTTTCTCCTCCGCGGTGGTGGCCGGCTTCTTCTTCGTGGCAAAAAAGATGGTTCCCTTCGTCCATGCATCGATTATAGGGGCCTAAACGAGATCACGGTGAAGAACCGCTATCCCCTTCCGTTAATGGCGACCGCCTTTGAACTCCTCCAGGGAGCAAAGATTTTTACCAAACTGGACCTACGCAACGCATACCACCTCGTCCAAATCCGAGAGGGCGATGAATGGAAGACTGCTTTTAATACCCCAACAGGACACTAAGAGTACCTGGTGGTTCCATTTGGCCTGACCAACGCCCTAGCCGTCTTCCAGGCCCTCATCAATGATGTCCTCAGGGATTTCCTGAATTTATTCGTGTTCGTCTATCTGGATGATATTTTAATCTTCTCTTGAGACTCTGTGAGCACCAACATGTTCGATAGGTGCTGCAAAGACTTTTAGAAATATGTTCGTCAAAGTGGAGAAGTGCGAATTTCACACAACGACCACCAGATTCCTGGGTTTCATCATTGGCCCCTCAGGCATTGAAATGGAGCCTGCTAAGCTCCATGCAGTTATGAATTGGCCCATTCCCACCACAAGACAGGAACTTTGGAGATTCTTGGGATTCGCCAACTTTTACTGCCGCTTCATCCGGGGCTACAGCTCCATTGCTGCCCCCTTAACAGCTCTAACTTCTCCCAAGATGCGTGTCCGTTGGGACATGAACACTGAAAAAGCCTTCTCGGAACTCAGGACACGGTTCACGTCTGCCCCAATCCTGACCATTCTAGATCCGTCACGCCAGTTTGTTGTGGAAGTTGACGCCTCCAGCACAGGGGTAGGTGGTGTACTTTCCCAGAGAGCTGCGCACGACAACAAGCTACACCCCTGCTCTTTTTTCTCACACAGCTTAACCTGCTGAGGCAAACTATGGCATCCGCGATCGAGAACTTCTGGCCATCAAGCTGGCCCTGGAAGAGTGGAGACACTGGTTAGAGGGGATGGAGATCCCATTTTTGGTCTGGACCGGCCACAAGAATCTGGAATACCTGCAGAACGCCAAGAGGCTAAACTCTCGCCAGGCTCGGTGGTCACTGTTCTTCGCCAGGTTCAACTTCGCCCTCTCCTATCGTCCTGTGTCCAAGAACTCCAAGCCAGATGCACTCTCCAGGCAGTTTTTGCCTACTCACGACTCCATTGACAAAGAAACCCATCATTCCCCCATCATGCTTGCTAGCAGCAGCTGAGCTTGATATCGAGACCAAGGTCCAGCAAGCCCTGTCTCATGAACCCAGGCCAAGTAACATGCCTCCTAACCGCCTGTTTGTTCCACTTCTTCTATGTTCTCAGGACCTGGAATGGGCACACAGCTCCAAGCTCTCCCGCCATCCTGGTTCAGCTCGAACTCTGTCTCAAGTCCAACAACGTTTCTGGTGGCCCACGGTCAAGGAGGACACCTCCAGTTTCATGGCGGCATGTGACGTCTGCGCTAGGTGCAAACACACCAACACCGCGCTGGCAGGCCTTCTTAGACCATTATCAATCCCATCCCGTCCATGGTCTAACATTGCCCTGGACTTTGTCACAGGTTTACCCTCCTCCGACGGCCATTCATGCATCATGACCGTGGTGGATCGGTTCTCTAAGGCCGCCCATTTCATTCCGCTTCCCAAGCTCCCATCTGCCAGGGAAACCGCTGACCTCATGATAATGCACGTTTTCAGGCTGCATGGCCTACCCAAAGACACCGTCCCCGACCGTGGGCCCCAGTTCACATCACAATTTTGGAAGACATTTTGCAGACACATTGGAGCCACTCCCAGTCTGTCCTCAGGTTTTCACCCCCAGTCCAACGGTCAGACCGAAAGAAAGAATCAGTCCCTTGAGGTAGCCTTAAGGTGCATGGCTTCCCGAGATGTCGCCTCTTGGAGAAAGTTCCTGCCTTGGATGGAGTACGCCCACAACGCCCAGGTATCTTCATCTACTGGTTTGTCTCCCTTCCAGTGCTGCCTGGGCTATCAACCGCCCTTATTCCCGTCTCAGGAGGAGGAGGCCAGTGTCCCATCTGCCCAAGCTTTTGTCAGACGCTGCAGAAGGACCTGGCTGCAAGCAAGGAGAACACTGTTACGGGTTGGCAGAAGATACAAGAGACAGGCCGACCGCAGACGCTCTCAGGCTCCCAAGTACAGGGTGGGGCAGAGAGTCATGCTCGCCGCCAGAGACATCCCCCTAAAGACCATCTGCCGCAAACTTTCCCCTCGTTACCTTGGCCCCTTCACCATCACCAAGATAGTCAATCCCTACGCTGTTAGGCTCTTGCTTCCCTCAACTGTGCGGTGGATCAATCCTACATTCCACGTGTCCCAGCTGCGCCGTCTCGCCTCATGCCCCTTAATTGAAACATGTGCATATACATGTGCATCTGAAGCTGACCTAAAAGCTTTGCATTTTTGTAATGCTATTCTTTGTTGTTGTTCTATATAATATTTCGACAACATGGGTTCCAGTTCCAATTTAATACACAGCAATGTAGGTAGACCAGATGGGCCATAAAGGTGTCACCAGCTGACATATTTCCTAGTTGGCCATGAATTTCTTCTGGCTGTAGCTCTATAGTACCATAACATTTATTACTACATAAATCTAAACCAGGTCACTGCTGCAGCAAGAACTGCAGCAAATTAGCTTGACTTACCTTAAATAAGCATTAGCAGGTGCTAATAACCTCAGTATCAATAACAATAGCTATGTCTCCCTTGTGACTGTCTAGGTCATTGGTTCTTGGTCATTTTCCTGGAACGTACATCCATTTTAATATGCTTCAATGGACTAGTTTTGAGTCTACACAAAACGGTCCAAAAAACATCCAATAAGCAGCTAACCTACAACAAGTGCCATCTTGGTAAGAGGAGAATGGCCAGTCCGGTTTGAGAGTTCGGTTTGTATCAAACAATACAGTGCTAATGAAACAGCATAGAGATAGTTTTCTTAAGCCCGATTCGGACGGGACTAGTTTTACAGGGGGTCGTTAGAGAAATTTCTGTTTCACAGACGTACTTT
>JAQMYL010053361.1:762-11436 GCA_030014365.1 Clarias pachynema
TGTGAAGCTAAAGTAAGAGGAAAGGAGGACTCAAACCCTCCCCTTTCCGTGTCTTACACAGTATTCCTTCCTCTATTATCACACACACACACACACACACACACTGTTTACTGCCCACCCCTTAGAAAGGTCATGTCAAGCACCCCATTCCCAAATAATTTGACATTATTTTATTAAACAATTTGACACCTCTATCATAGGTATATGTCTAACGGTATGGGACTAGTTACGCGCCAAACCTTTCCACTGAAGAGAAAAAATGTAAATAATAATAAGCCTGTGAGATAATAATGGTAGTGCTTTGCTTTGCAAGCACCACTAATAACTAGAGATCGCATTGTCCTAGAGACCCCCCACCGCCAGTTCTCTAGGACAATGCGATCTTGCCGGGTGTGTTCTGACACAGATTGCTACTGTAGCCTCTTCATATTTGGTAAATTTTATATTTCTACAAAAATCCTGCTTCGCGCCAGAATCCATCAATCTTAGTCTTAATGTTAAGTCTATGAGATTTTTTGGGGTGGTTAATTGCCCCCATGTATGACCCACCAAATAGAAAATTCAAAGCACCACATTCATTAATAAGCTGCACAATTTGACACCTCTTTCATGGGTCTACGACAAATGGTATGGGACCAGTTACGTGCCAAAGTTTTGTACGGAAGAAAAAACTACACACTACACTTCCTGAAGAAAATGAAAAAAGGTAGAGGTACATTTTCTGAAGAAGATGTAAGTGGTGCTTCCCGTGGCAAAACATTGGAGGCATAATATAGTTAGCATCATGCTAGTTGCATGTTTCTAGTCATGTTAGCATCATGCTAGCAACATGCAACTAACAGACCTACTGTAGGCAGACTGTAGTCAACTCAATTCAAATTAACATTATTTCTGTTAATTCTCAATAAAATGCTGTTTAGCAGTATTTTATAGACTGTTGAATTATACTGTAAAACACACCCAGTACAATCCACTTATTGAGTTGACATAATGCTAGACATGTATGGATATAATGCTAGGCTAATAAGGCTAATACCAACCAACATTAGTATGTGTTTACTATACTATGTGTTTGTGCAGGTTTGATTTCAAGTTTTATAAGGTGCTAGTTTGAACTTTGCACAACCACAACTTTAGATAACACAATTGTTGCTTTTCATGCATGAAGCCGAAGTGATGTTTTAACCCTCCTGTTGTGTTCCTGTCAAATCTGACTGATTTACAAGTTTCCTCTGATTTTTACTGATTTACAAGTGCAGTAAATTTCATCCATTTTTCATGAGGTTCAATGACTTTCTTCACACTTGGCATTTGAGCACATAAAATAAATTTCAAATATTTTTTTTATTAAAAAAAAATGTTTTTATGGAACTTACACTTATTCACTCATGGTGTTCCCGGTCAAAAAGTACCAGTCTTTGGAAATTAATAGGTAAGACTACAATTAGTATATAAAACAGACTTCAAGCACATTTAATAATAATAATAATAATAATAATAATTATAATAATAAAAATAAAAATAATAATAAATCATTTTATTTATATAGGCACCTTTCTGGTAACCCATGGTAACCTTTCAGATCAAACAAGAATAAATTAAACAGTAGAACAAGATACCATTGATAACAGAGATAATACTGAGTAATAAGAGAAGATTTAAAAAAAAAAAAATTAATATAAAGGGACAGTGTCATAATTTAAAACATTTAAAAACAAATTGAGTTCAGAAGGATGTTTAAATGGAAATTTAAGACATTTATGATTTGAGATTTTAGTGCAGCCTTACATCATGTACAAGGAGCGTTTCTGAATAAATGAGTCTTCAGTTGAGTTTTGAATTTGTTCAGAGCATCTGTGTTACGGATATTTTCAGGGAGAGAATTCCAGAGGCGAGGAGCAGTACGACTAAAGGCTCTAGAGCTCATGGTGGTCAGGCGGGTAGGAGGTGTAGCAAGGAGCCTTGATAAAGAAGAGCAGAGGATGCGACAGGGAGGTGTAGAATTAAACAAGCTCTAAAACAAGTGAGATTAATAAGTGCTTTAAAAGTGTGAGGAGAATTTTAAACTCAATAATGGAACCAAACACCAATCCTAACCTGATATGCCATATCCCGAGTGGATGACATAAAGTCTTGTTTTCAACTCTTCCTCATGAAGTCCATTCTTACCGTTGTCATGAACATGACAAACTTGGCGAAGAAAAGTGTTTATGGAAACAGCTGGAAAAAGGTAGATCTGGATGAATATTGAAGCCTACAGTACATGGGTGTGTTGATTTTGTGTGGTGTCAACAGATCCTAGAATTAATCTGCATCCAACTTATGGGACACTGGTCGGGCAACTTGTCACACAACAGTGTCTGTGCAGACGTTCCATATCCTGTCGCATGTTATTCGCTTTGATGAGCACCACACAAGAGCAGCCTGTAGTCAGTGAGACAAGCTGGGAAGTTTGGTAGAAGTGGGTGGAATGCCTGCCACTCATTTAAATCACTGTTGATGAGCATCTCGTTGGTTTTTGAGGACGTGCCTATTTAAGCAGTATATGCCAAACAAACCATCTAAGTATGGCATAAAGATGAGCAGTATGTGATGCGAAGACATGTTATACCTGGAACATGGAGGGTGTTCCTTAGGAAAATCAGAGGAAGTGGGGGGTACTAGAAATGACAGCAGGGCTACTTTAAGATGAACCGGACAATTGGGTTAAGTTTTCTCTGTGTACATACAGTATGGGCTTTTGTTTTCAATAAATATATCCTAGTAGACACCTTCGATTGGGAACACAAAAGTTGTTATTTTGTGCCTGACTTAAAAAAAATTGACTTCTGTAAAATTTGTGATAAATAGTCATCTTAGTATTTGTTATAGTAAAAATAATATCCATATAATTTAACCCAATTGTCTGGTTCATCTCAATGTTTCTTCCTACTGCCACAGAGTTTTTTCTTGCCACTGTCGCCGTTGTCCTCGGCTTGCTCATCAGGGACAATCTTATCATTTTGATTCATACACATTCACATTTCAAAAAATTTAATTGAATAATGTTTTTTCCCCTAAAAAAAGTGTGGTATGAGATTAGAGAAATAAGGCCTGCAGGACATACACAGCAAATACAAGTTCAAATTTTGTAATGTTCACAAGAGCTGAAGTTGATAAAAAGATCTAACACAACATTAGATGATAATATATGTATTATTGTGTATTTTTAATGAAATAAAATTATCCCAATCAAAAGTGACACATTTTGAGTGTGAACATTATGAGTGTAGCCCAAATTGTAGGCAAAATTGCCAAATTATAGCACAACAGGTGTAACAACGTGAGTCTCACAAGGGGCAGAAGCACGCATGAATACTCTGGACTGTTCAGAAAAGGCAGATCCACAGACTTCTACTCCATGGAGTTGGGAACAGGCAGAGGCGCAGACAGGTATACACGCGGTTGCCAGGCAAGGCTGTGGCAAGGTAATCAGAATGAATGCGCCACACCTGGCGGCGTGTTTATTTATTGTAAGGGTCCTGATACCTTCGCACTTCATGCGGTCATTTAGGTAGCACTGGTAAGGTATTAGGGCCAAAGACAAAGACTTATATTTACATTTAGGCATTTGGCCAAAGACAAAGACAAAGAAAGAAAGAAAAGACAAAGAAAAGTCAAGCGCGTAGAAAGTCGTGAGACAGAGGCAAAGACCCAGCCTTTGCCATAAGATGCTGGCGAAAGAGAGAGAGAAAAAGAGAGAGCGGCATGCTATCCCTTAAAGCATGCGCTCTCAGGTTGAGTATAAAGTTTAACAGAATAAACGCAACTCTCTCATAAATCCTCTGTAACGGCATAGGCCCCGAGAGGATAATAAGTTTTTAGTTTTAGTTTCCAGAGCCCCATCCGTTCTTGCATAGACGGCGTAGCTCTGTTTATTTTGGTGTTTTTAGTTCCCTTTTTGCTCACTAATTAATAACCCCACGCTATCTCCAAATGGAAAGGTCTTTCTGTGAATATCATAAGCACTCTCGCAAACTCCTATTTCATTGAAGCCCTGTGTTAGGGCTCTTATTAATATTATAACAGCTCGTGGTGCAGCTCTCCATATCGCACCACGTAACAACAGGAGAGTTAAATACAGCCAGGGGTTCACTTTCATTTTCTTTGAGTTCAACTTCAGCAGGATTTGATGGGACTTTGCTTTCTGTTGCGTCACTGATGTCTGACTTGTCTGTCCCCATCTTTATTTCTTGTGATTTAAGCGATAGGTTGTTCTAATCCATTGGCAATGTGCTGGAGATTTTCCCTTGTCTTTTAAATTACTTATTTTCTTAGTAAAGGGTGTGATTAGTATATTTTAAAACATAAAAGTACAATTCTTTAAAACAATACTTGCTACTGTGAGATTTATTTATTTATGTGTATTATGTTCTATGTAGAGGTAATTGGCATGCTGATGCGTGCACAGTAGAGTTGAAAAAAATATATTTGTGTTCACTAAAAGTGTGGAAGCTTTGACTAATAAAAGTCTAAAATGTTCTAAACTTCGTTTATGCCTGCCTTCCTCTAAGGTAACCCATTTACAAGAACCTGGAGACTCCTCTTATGGTTCATAGCACCTATACTTAAAAACTACTTAAAGTACAAATACACGAAACTACTCAACATTACAGAAGTGCCAGTAAAAATAATAAAAAATAAAAGTTACTTTCCACCCCTGCATTTTATGAAACTTTTCCACTATTGTAAAACTGACATTTAAACATTGACAACAGAAAGTTGTCTTGCAGCTTATAAATCTTCCTTTGCCAGCAATTTTCTCTGCCACTGCATTTTCTGCCATTTTGGAATACGGACAACAGTCTTTTTCCATCTACCACTCAAAACATTGTCCAGATTGTACCAAATTTGTTTGGATTTGTCAAATTATTTGTTTGTGGAATGCTGTCAAATATGTACACAACACAGCCAAACAGGAAGCACTTGGATAACTCCTCACTAGTTTGTTGCTTTTACATCAAACACTGTAGGGCACATGTCCAGATGGCCCTGTGGGTACACAAGTTTCATAAAAACTAGCCACTTTGTGGCATTATTGCAAGTTCTCAATGGCTTTTATTATGTGCAATTTGTAAAAACATCAACCAGGTAGAGCTATAGCCAATTATCATTTCCATGTGTGATTTTCAATGGCAAATTTCAGCCATTTGCACATACTATATAATCACTAAACAGGAAGCAGTGATATAACTCGTCAATGCTTTGGTGCTGTCACATCTGTCCCCAGATGTGTAACAGTGTATCTCAATTGCCCACATAGACCTGACAGTGAACAACAAGTTTGGTTCTGTTAGTGGGATTGTCTTGCTTAGCCCCCTTAAGTGCTACGTACCTGCAGTTTTATTTTATTAATTGAGCAGGTTAACAGCAGAATGTGCTAAAGAACATTTTTGGATTTTAATCTTGGCAAATTTTTGGCTCATAATGTTGTCTATAACAAAACATTTAACACAAAACCTTTTTTTTTTAAGGTTTAAACATAGTTCAATACATTTTAGCTGGAAGGATTTGTACTTAAGTTAAACTAAATTATGTGTAATAACAAGGCTCCATCTTGTTAATCACTTTGGGTTTTTGTATTAATTGTTTTATGTTACACTGTTTGACCTTTGTCATTGTGGTTAATGAATGCATAAGAAAATCAAACATGATTCCAGGTAGTTTATTAAAAGCTTAAAAAAACCTTTTACAATAACTCATTAGCTATTTTTGTTTATGTATAGAAAAAAGTAAGGTACAGGAAAAAATGAAATCTTAAAAAAATTTAACTCTCCTTTTTTTTTTTTATCAGAAAAAGAGAGTACATATGAAATGCAAATGGTGAAGTATCGGGAAATCATCTCTGCCTGCAACAGTAAGACTTGGCTTTCCCTCTTGTTTATTCTGATTCGTAAAATGTAATTTTGCATCAGATCCTCTTCTCTTTTGTATTAGAGACAGACAGACTGTATAAAGAACTGACGCCAAAACATCAGGAGCTCATCTCTACATGCAGTGGTAAGTTTGGTCTTTTTCTTTGGGTTAGTCCCATCATAAAAAACTTTAACCCTCAGTTTGTCTGCTTCATCAAAATACATTGCTCTTTCCACAATGCGAACTTTACTGAGTGCTTGGAGCCTAGAATACTACTGGATGTATATGACATGTCAGTTTAATACATTTCAGCTGGAAAGATTTGGAAACGAAAATCTAAATTCTGAGTTAAATTAAATGATGTTTAATATCTAAAGAATGTACATATCATATATGGTATAATTAATGATGACAATGAAAGTGACTTTTTAATCAGTTAATCAGTTAATCACATTTTTTATATTGTTTGTTATATTGTGAGTTAAAATCAAACTGGTTTCAGGTAATTCATTAAAAGTTTAATAGAACGTTTAACATTAGCTCATTAGGTATTTTGCTGTGTAGAAAACAGTAGGAAATAAAATAAAATAATAAATTATTAGTGAATTATCAGAAACTCAACTCTGCTTGCGGTAAGACTAGTCTTTTATTCTGGTTTATTCTGTTGATAAAAATCACATTTTGTTCCATGGACTCTTCTTTTTTGCATGGGAGAAGGAAAGAGTACTGTACATAAAGAACTGAAAGTAAAGCGTCCTGAGCTCAGTGCTGTACGCAGTTGTGAGATTGGTCTGGTTTTTCCTCCATCATAAAATCCTTTCACCATCGAAAACTCTTCTTTTGTTTTAGTGACAGAACAACTTTATGAAATGGTGAAGGTGAAGTATCAGCAAGTTCATGAACGTCTCTCTGCATGCAATGGTAAGGCAAACTTACATGTTTGAAATATGCTATACAAATGAAACATTATGATTATGACTATTATTATTATTATTATTATTATTAGTAGTAGTAGTAGTAGTAGTAGTAGTAGCAGTATCCATGTCTAATAACACCAGCACAATATATATAATAGATATACTATAATTGCAAAATCACCAAATCTTGCATGTGTAAATACAGTATGTACTATTTTCCAAAATCTCATTACATAGCTGCTATATTTATATAACTCTTTTTTAAAACAGCAAATCAAAAGTGCACACTTTGTGAGGAAGGATGGAAGTCTCTTGGATTAAAGTGTTACTACTTCTCCACTGAGAAATTAAACTGGACTCAGAGTAGAGATTTCTGTATGGAGAAGGGAGGACACCTGGTGATTATAACCAGCCAAACTGAGCAGGTGAGTGTTTTATTTACTTTTTTTTCTGTAAATGTATGTAATTATTGGTCTCTATCTCCCTTGAGCAGGTTACATAATAAGTTATGTGTATCATGTCATTTTCTACATTAGGATTTTGTATCTTCACAAATTGGAAAAACACACTGGATTGGCCTGAATGACTTGGAGACTGAAGGAAAGTGGAAGTGGGTGAACAATCAGCCCTTAAAGGAGACAAGTGTAATGTAAGAACCGTGTTCACTCACAGATTTATTCTACTGCTTCTTTATAAGACCTACAATGCTCCATCAAAGCAAATAAGAATTTTTAAATCCATTATTTACAAACTGATTACAGTGTTTTATTTGATCTACGAAGGTTCTGGTTTAACGATTCAGGGGGCCCACATGAGCCTGATAACTGGAAAGTGCAGGACCCTTCTGGAGAGAACTGTGTTGCCCTGGGTGATAGTAATGGTAACACACACAAATGGTTTGATGCTTCTTGTCGTAATATAAAAAAGTGCATCTGTGAAAAGTAAAATAATTCTAACTTGAATCTTTTCCTAAAAATGTGTTTTTGAGAAGGAGGGCAATATTGGTTTTTGAGTCTGAATGTTTGATGATGTAAAATGTGATTGCATATTTAGCCACGAGACTATTAGAAGATATAGTAATGTGAAATCATTTACAGTATGAATGTAATTTTCTCCTGCTGCCTTATGGAAGTCTTTCACATTATACTGGAAGGAAGAAAATAGTTTTTAAAAGCTTAAAGCATAACTGAGCAACAGACTTCTCCTTGAATTTGACACCCATTTGTACTTATATTTATAATAAACTGTGTACATTTTATGTTAGTTAAACAAATGTTAATGCTAAGTTGCTTTAAATACCATTAAGCAAAATTTATGAATTAATAAAAGTGTACATGGCTTGAAAATATTTTTAAACCTTATAGATTTGCCTGTATTGTGTGAAAAAGTGCTCAACAGAGGAGAACCTTTTGACTTTAGGATTAGTCCCCAATTCAGGGTTAGTTTTTGCCTCCTATGTTTTTTTATACATGGGGGTATCAAAAAGTTTCAAGATTTGCATACCACAGATCCAGTCACTTTGAAGCGGAGAAAAATACGGATACCAGTTTCCAAAAATACGATCAAATAGAAACAATCTTTATTAAAAAGTGTGCAGCAAGCTGCTTTGAAAGTTTTGTATTATTTGTATTGTATTATTTGTATTGTTTTTTCACTGTGTTTCATGAGTTAAAATAAACTGATTTTAGGTAATTAATTGAAAGTTTAGTAGAACCTTTTACATTAGCTGATTAGGCATTTTGCTTTTGTTGAAAGCAGTAAGAAATAAATTACGCTCTGGAGCAAAGCAGTGCTTTCGGAGGTGCCTAGGTGATCGTCGCAGGTCCACAGGAGGTTGATCGGTGTATGTAGAGGTAAAACGACTCCAGCACGTTAAATATATGGAGTCCACGTGTTGCTGTTATTGGAGGCTCAGGTACAAAACTGTAGGAATTCCATTCCTGAACTTTTGAACTACTACAGTCACAAGTCCTCAGAGAACAGCTGCCTGCATCAGCCAAGTCAAAGACGTGGAACCACATGCATCCCAAACAGACCACATGGGGTCTCCACATGATGTCTCCATGCATCAAGATCTTCAACCAGAAGCAGGACACCAGGCTGGAGTCAGATAGGTCTAGAGGGCAGAAGGGGTCTGGATAACTGGCAGTTCAGGAGTGCCATGTACAGCTCAATGTGAATATTATTATATTATAAACAAACAGAATGCTACTCACTATTGTACTGTTTATAGGAGAAACAGGATTGAAAGTAACAAAACTGAGTTTTTAGTATAGAATTAGTGTAGCATTTTTCAGAGGCAGATGTGTTATAACAGAACTGAGCGAAACTCTAGGATCAATGTTATGTGTATTGTAAGTACATTTTTATGCATTCCTTATGGAGTCACACAACAATGCGAAAACAAAGGTAGCATTCTCTTTTTATTAAGTATTTAAGGTAGTTTTAATGCTGTTTTAATTATAAATATCGTAAAATCACAAACAGATCAATGTACAAAATGCTTTGCTTCATTGAAAAACTTTATTTAACAGCTAACCTTTATGCATGTTTATACACATGTTCTGTGGTGGAAATGGCACCCATTTGTCAGAATTACGTCGCTTCCTTTCTGATTTTTAGGAGATGCAACATTTGTAGCTTTCAGTTAGTAGAGTAAGATGGTGTTCTGGAACACGGGTTAGGAAATGGTGGGAAAAGCTAATTAACCAACAGCCACCTGAAACTTCTACACTTTTAAGTAAATTGTTTCTTAACTACAGTATGTGGCATATGAACACCGTAAATGACAATTAATTTTCAGCTATTAGGACCAAGAGCAGAGCACGATTTTTCTGTGAATATGCAAAACTGGCATGCAAAGCAGAAAACAATCGCAGGTATGTCTTGTTTTGATAAAAAAATTCATGCTAATTATAATGGCATCTATTTATACTTATGTGCATTTAATATGGAGACATCCATGATAAAGCTGATTCATGTTATTAATTGCATTGTTTTAGCAATAGCTATAACTGCGAATTTTTTGATCTGGAGTTTTAAGCAAATAAGACACATTCATATGATAATTTTGCTTAGAAACTGAAAGCTCAAATTCCTCTGTCTTAAATATTTATCGTAATGTACTGACCTTAAGTAATAAGCACTGATACCTGAGGGACTTTGAATGAATTTTAGATAAATATATTAGTGCATGGAATTACCCTTATCAACAATGCTTTTTAAAATAATTTATTATAACCCTTACATTGCGTGGCAGGTTCAGTATATTAGTCATTGTGAATGTCTTGGCTAAAAACCTAAAAATGCACTATTGATACAGCCAGTGACTGGAATCAGCCAACTTCAGCATGATTGGCCGGCCGATCAGCCTCAGATATAACCAATTCTGGCTGATCATGCACCAGAACACAAACACTTTCTCAATGTCATCCTGTTGATGTTCAAATCCCACTACAGCCATCTGTACCTCAGAGAGAGAGGTCACATCCTTCAAAGCAGCATTAGCTCTTTGTGGTCATCTATGCTTTAGTCCTGCCCCTAACAGTGTATCAGTACAAAAAGGATGTGTCTTGGATGAGACATATGACAACTTTTACTCTCCCTGTTGAAGCTTCATTTTCATTTGGATGGCATGTTATTTTGATGTTACAAAAAAGTTCTGACAAGTAACCTGGAGAAAATTCTTTAATCTTGTGCCGTTTTGAGAAAATGTAAACGTTTTTGAGTAGGACACGTTTTATCATTAGCACATACAGGAGTTGGACAAATGAAACTTAAACACCGGCCAATTTAGTGTTGGAGGTTTCATGGCTAAATTTGACCAGCCTGGTGGCCAATCTTCATTGATTGCACATTCCAC
>JAQMYL010053907.1:0-11409 GCA_030014365.1 Clarias pachynema
GTATTTGTTTTGATTTAGTTTATGTCGCTATGTTTCTGTGTCTCCTAGCAGGATTAGCCTCTAGGAGAATTAGCCTTGTGTGTGTTTATCCCCTGCATGTATAGTCCCTAGTGTTTAGTCCGCTAGTCTGTTTCGTATGTCTTGTCTCGTCTGGTTTGTATCCCTTGTCTGTACTGTATATTAGGTTGTGTAATCCCTTGTCTGTGTCTTAGTATTATTGGTTTTGTTTATAGTATGCTCCAAAGTAAAGCCAACTTCCTTTGTTCATGTTTTGTTTGGTTTGTTTATAATTAAAAGACTTTGTTTGCCACCTTATCCCCTCTGCGTCTATGCCTCACCTGCATGCCCACAGTCCAACACCCAACAGAACGTGACAGAAACGTGGAAATTCAGAAATAAATAAATCTTGAAATATGTTAATAAACAAAAGTAGGAATATATTTAGCAATTTTCCAGGGTATATTGAATTTATGTATTTATTTACTTATTTATTCACACATTTATTTATTTATTTATAATTGTCATGTTTAGCCCTCCATAGATCTGGCCAACTTTAAACGATAATTCCCCATCTTGAACTTTAAGCTGACCTTCCATCCATACCATCTACTGTCACTTCCAAGCTCTCTGAGACATGGATGTGCAGTAATTAGAGCTTCAGCTGCCTTACCCACCTCTTTATCATTTGGGTATGGTTTGAAGCTGTGCATTATTTCAGCCATTTTTTCCAGGATGTTGTGCTTTTACGATCTTGTCAGCTTCAGTGTCTTTCCAGATCTCTCAAAAACCTGATTTCCTTAAGTACATATTCTACTTCAGAAGAAAATGTTGGCACAGGAAAAGTTTCAGGCCAATTCTTCTGACACTGAGTTAAAGGTACATGAGGAAGTATGTTTGTTTCAGAACTGGCATTTGAAGCGTCATCACTTTCTGATGTCATGACTGTCAATATGCCCTTCTCTGGTAATTCCTCAATGTCAACAAGTAAAGCCACTAAGTTGCCCATCAAAGTCAAAGATCCTCATACTGCAAGCTGAACTTATCGTCCAGTCTTTACTTGAATTTCTCCTGCATTATTCTTTTCAGCTCCTCTACTGGCTTTGGTCGATCATTTAGTGTAAGCTTCACAGCAATATCTGTGGCAAAGTATACAGGTGGTACAAATTTCTGGGAAGCAGTCTTATTCTTAAAAGACAGCCATAACATTAAAACCAGTGCATGAAGTGCTTGCACTTGTCATGAAATGGGATGTATTAGGTAGCAAGTGAACAGTTTAGGCTTCACTGCATAAGGGGCTATGTACAGTAACTGCAGAGTGGTCAGTGTGCCCATGCTGACCCCTGTCTGGCCACATAAGCATCAGAACTGGACCATGGATCAGTGTATCACATTTTCTTTTCATGTGGATGGTTTGAGGAAGCTGCAAGGTGTTAACTCGGCCTCCAAATTCCCTCCTCAATCCAACTCACATCTTTTCAGAATTAAAGAATCTGCTGCTAATGTTTTGGTGTCAGATACCACAGCATACCTTCAGAGGTCTTTTGGAGTCCATGTCAGAACTGTTTTGGTGGCGCAAGGGGGATATATACACAATGATAGTCAAGTGGTTGAATATGGCTCATCAGTGTACGTTGTAAAATTTTATTTACTTTTCATGGGAGAAATATGTAGCGTTTTGGTGTTGAGCAGTCTTCCTTGTGTGTTGTATGCATAGAGAGGTGTTGTGTCATTGAGGTCTGATATGCTATTCAATTCAATTCAATTTGTATAGCGCTTTTAACAATTGTTATTGTCGCCAAAGCAGCTTTACACAATCAAAATTATTATTTAAGTTTGTATGGAATGTGAATGTGTATGAATCAAAATGGTCAGATAGTCCCTGATGAACAAGCCGACGGCGACAGTGGCAATAAAAAACTCCCTGAGATGGCAACAGGAAGAAACCTTGAGGAACCGGACTCAACAGGGGACCCATCCTCATTTGTGTGAAACAGAAAGCAGGAATTGATCTGCTTTCATACTGTGTATTAGGTGGCAGGAAGTTCAGCTATAACAGTTAATGTTAATTGATGTTAATATGGAGTCCAGGTAGTTATTGGAGTCTCAGGTATACTTGTAGGAAATTGGCTGCAGTTGAACTATCGAGCAACTGCAGCCAGGTTTCAAGCCTCAGAGAAACAGCTGTCAACATCAGTTGAGGCCAAGAACTGTCTTCATGGTAGAGTGAAACTGTCCCCAGACACCAGACGCATCCCAAGGAGACACACGGGGCATCCATACCAGAAGCGGGACACCAGGATGGGTCAGACAGGTCCAGAGGCCAGAGGGAGTCTGATCACTTGCAGCTCAGGAATGACATGTGTAGCTTGACAGAGAAAGGGAAAGAGAGAGAGGGGGAGAGAGGGAACAGAGAGAGGGGGAGAGAGAACAGGAGAGGGGAGAGCAGAAGAGGAAAGATAACAGTTAGGTATGGTCACAGTCACATAATCTATAATGTTAATGTATATTTAGTGTAGAGTGCAAGAGACTCCGGCAGGACTAACTATAACAGCATAACTAAAAGGGAGAGCCAGAAGGAAACACAGACATGAGGGCTCCCTGAGATGTAAAGAAAACAATAACCTCACTGTCAACAAACCTGAGTGATCAATGAGAGTGGGGAAGACAGTATCTAAACATACCAGTTCACCGTAATTTTGGAACATACCCAATGCTAAGTGAACATCACGCCCAGCTCCAGTTCGATCCCCGCCATCTCCTATCCGAGAACCTTGCCTGTCGCCCCCCTTCAGTCCTACAGTGGAGAACCTGGTACCTGCCGATCTTTCTTCTCTTCATGCTGACTGTCTCTTGAATTGCAAACCTCGACAATTCCCACCGAACATTCAAAAATAGCTTATATCATCACTGTCCTTCTCTGAAAGAGCACGTGAGTGGGGAACGGCACTATGGGATGCCGATGATCTTTGCTGCACTAACTATAACGTCTTCACTAGTGAGATGAGGAGAGTCTTTGACCGGTCTCTATCTACCAGGGAGGCAGCCGGGCAGATGCTGGTGCTTCACCAGGGTACATGTTCAGGCTATGATTATGCAATTGAGTTTCGCACCATGGCGGCCTCTTGTGGATGGAATGAAAGAGCCATGTTTGACGTGCTTTTTAATGGACTCACCGAGGCCATGAAGGATGAGTTGATTTCTCGAGAGCTTCCTTCAGACTTGAATGGCCTCATGGATCTTGCAGGTCACATTGATGCGCGCCTCCGACTCAGACATCAAGAACGCATCCAATCCCTGGTAAAGACGAGACCAGCCGCTCCACCACAGAGTATCAATCCCCCCCACCGAGCCCATGCAGGTCGATCGGACCAGAATCTCTCCTGAGGAACGCCAATGCCGGGCGGGACAAGGAGGCCTGCTTCTACTGTAGCCAGGTAGGCCATTTCCGTCTTCAGTGCTCATTAAAAAAAAGGCCTCCAATGAAACTAGGAGTCCTGGAGAGCCTATCTCAAAGAAACCTCTCAGGCCAACGTTCATTGTTACCGGTCATGATCATTTACAATAACAAGGCTCAACCACTCAAGGCACTCATTGACTCTGGATCTGACCAAGACCTGATATGGGCGGCTACATTAAGGGAATTAAGAATCCCTTTTCTGCCCTTAGGCACCTCCCTGTGTGTGCAGGCCCTTGACGGAAGTTCCCTACCAATCATCACTTACCGCACACCCCCAGTCACCCTGAGGATCTCAGGCACCCATGTTGAGACCATCTCTTTTTTCATCATGGAGGGCTCTCAGGCCCTTGTTGTCCTTGGGGCTCCTTGGCTATGCTTATCATCTGGTGAGAATAAAGGAGGGGGGCGAATGGAAGACTGCGTTCAACACTCCCACAGGCCACTACGAGTACCTAGTCGTCCCATTTGGGCTGACCAACGCTCTGCTATTTTTTAAGGTCTGGTCAATGACATCCTGAGACACTTACTAAATATCTCTGTCTCTTGATGATATTTTAATCTTTTCTCGATCTTTGGAGGAGCACAAGCTGCATGTCTGACAGGTCTTGCAAAGGCTTCTTGAAAAAAAACTTTACGTCAAAGTGGAGAAATGTGAATTCCACCGAGACTCTGTATCCTTTTTCGGTTTCATCATCTCCCCTTCTAGCCTACAGATGGAGCCGTCCAAGTTAACTGCTGTCACAGACTGGCCCACTCCCAGTTCAAGGCAAGATGTTCAACAGTTCCTGGGGTTGGCCAACTTTTACAGATGCTTTATCCGGATTTACAGTTCAGTGGCAGCCCCCCTTATCGCCACCTCCACAAAGACCCTCTTCCTCTGGAACAAACAGATGCGTTCTCCGAACTCAAGCACAGATTCACTTCTGCACCCATCCTAACCATCCCAGATCCTTCTCTTCAGTTGATTGTGGAAGCGGACGCCTCTCAAGGGTCGGGCCTGTTTTATCACAAAGGTCGCCTGAGGATAATAAGCTACATCCATGCTCTTTCTTCTCCCGTCATCTCAGCCCTGCAGAGAGAAATTATAGCATAGGTGATCAGGAGTTTTTAGCGGTAAAACTTGCCCTTGAGGAGTGGAGACACTGTTTGGATCATAAGAATCTAGAGTACCTCAGATCAGCCAATCGACTCAATGCCCGTCAGGCCAGGTGGACTCTATTCTTTTCACGCTTTAACTGCTTTTGTTTCGCCCTGGCTCCAGAAACGTCAAATCCAACACCCTGTCTTGACAGTTCTCCATACCCCAGGAACCGTCTCCGACTGTGAAAAACCCATCCTTCCTGCTCGTTGCCTTGTGGCAGTCGTGTTCCTGATATCGAAATGCAGGTTAAGAGAGCACTTGATCAGGAACCAGGTTCCAACAACGTCCCCCCAATCTGCTTTATCCTCAGTCTAATGGGCAAACCGAGAAACATAATCAGGAGCTAGAAACAGCCCTAAAATGTATGGCATCACGAGACGCGACCACTTGGAGTAGGAACCTCCACTGGATAGAGTACGCACACAACTCGTTGCCAACCTCCTCAACAGGTCTCTCTCCCTTCAAATGCTGCTTGGGCTATCAGCCACCCTTGTTCCCATCCCAACTGCCTCCTACACACTGTCAGAACTTTCAAGTGACAAGCAGACCGACGTCGCTCGGCAGCCCCCAGGTACTGAGTTGGTCAGAGGATGATGCTCTCCACCCGAAAGCACCATCAAAACAACCTCCCCCGAATTGTCACCTAGATTCATTGAACCATTCATGATCACCAAGGTAATTAACCCTGTTTCCGCTGCATCAACCCGACTTTTCACGTCTCACAACTCAGATGTCTGGTACCCAGCCCATTATCCCCCCTACCCTGCTCTCCCCGCACAGCCGCGCTCACAATGCATGTTGGCCATGGCACGCACTCTGCATCGCCCATCCCTTAACCCCCCCTAAAGCCACTGCCAATCCACGCCACTGCCCACCTCAGACAGCACCCCAAGTGTTTATTCTTCTCTCTCTTTTCTATCCTTCACATTTTTTCATTAAAATCGGGTAAACTAAGTCCTATCTGTTGTGTCTGCATTGGGTCCTCCAAGCCAGCGTGACACAGTCGACACCTCGAGACATATTCATTATAATAGTGCTTATATTTTGGCTTAATTGATTGCTCTTTCCAACATCCACTTGAACCAACAAGAACAACAATTAGAACAATTATAAATATATATATATATATAAATATATTCAAATATATTATAAAATACCATTGTACAAATGACACAGATATGTACAAGGACGCAGATATGCTTATTTATTATTAATTAATTTCCATACCCAATGCTAATCAAAGTTACTCATAAGTACGTTAATTACATGTGAGTTACAGAAGCATATTTGAAACGACACAAAATATTACCTTACACAAAAAAAAATCATGTTAATTTTACCTCGATTGAAAAAGTAATGTTATTTCCTGAATTCCTCAAGGCGATTCTAACAAACCGAGTAAAAAAGAATCCTGCCTGAAGTATGAAATAAAGATTTTTTTCCTTCATGCTCCAGACAAAAGTTCTTTTTTAATGCAAGTTTCACGTGAAGAGTCGAACAGGTTCAGTTAATTTAGTTTATATATCTTCTGTAAACCGAACTGCTTCATTGACAATTAAATTCTAAATTAACTGCAAGTTAACAATACCTACACGTCATGCGCAGTTTAATTAATTAGCTCCAAGTTACCTCAATGTACTTAGCTGGCAACAGGTAAGTAAGTAAGTAGTACTATCCGGGTTTACAGTGCAGGATTTTTGAGGTAGAGCGCAGCATTCATGGTTACATTACAATTATGGCAAGTCATTGAGGTCCTGAAGCTGCAAAGCAGCCCCTTGACCATCACACTACCACAACCATTTTGACTGTTGGTATGATGTTCTTTTTCTAAAACACTGTTAGTTGTTATACACTTTTATATAGAATGTACACTTTCCAAAGAGTTCAACTTTTTTCTCATCATTTCACAGAATATTTGCCCAAAAGTCTTGAAGATAACCAAGATGTTTTGTGAAAAATGTTGTTCTAGGTTCTATTATGAGCCACTCCTGGGAAAGTGCACCAATGTTCTTAGTTTTCTTTTTTTTGCTGGAGTCCTAAAGCCTTAGAAATGGCTTGAAATTGCAGAGTAAGTTTGGACAGCCTCTTTAACCTTAATAAATGAAATCATTATTCAAATTAAAAAAAAAATTATTTGTCACATACACAGTACGATATGCAGTGAAATGCTTAAACGACCGCCCGTGACCTTAAAAATGTAAAAACAGTTAACAAGAAATAAATAGAACAAAATATAAAAAAATATTTTTAAAAAAATATATAAGAAATATAAAAAAAAACTTATCTATACAATGAGAAAAATATATAAAGATGAATTTATATGGAAATAAGTGGAAATGTCCAGGAAGTGTGCAAATGTGTATGTGTGTGTAGATGTCCATGGTCAATAAATGTCCATAATCTGCAATGTGCAAAAGTGCAAATGTGCATGAATGTGCAATGTACAAGGTCCATGAATGTCCAGGGTATGTGCAACTGTGCATGAGTGTACAGATGATTAATGTCCATAAGTGTCCATTACTGTGCAATGTGCAAAAATGCAGAGATGATTTAGTCCTATGGAGTGATCTGGTTGAGAGACCGTATCGCCTGCGGGAAGAAGCTCTTCCTCAGTCTCTCTGTGTTGGCCTTCTGGGAGCGGAAAGGCTTTCCTGACCACAACAGAGAGAACAGTCCATTGCTGGGGTGGCTGAGGTCCTTCACAATCTTCCTGGCCTTGGTCCAGCACCGCTTACTATAGATCTAGTGCAGGTCAGGGAGCTTGGTGCAGATGATGCGTTTAGCTAATCGCATAACCCTCTGTAGAGCTTGCCTGTCCTGCATGGTGCTGTCCCTGAACCAGGTTGAGATGTTTCCCGTCAGGATGCTCTCTATGGCGCAGGAGTAAAAGTTCCTGAGCACCTTGGAGAGCAGTCTGAAGTCTCTCAAGTGCCTGAGGTGGTAGAGACGCTGCCGGGCCTTTTTCACCACAACGTTGATGTGACAGGACCATGACAGGTCCTACGTGATGTGAACACCGAGGTATTTGAAGCTGTTCACCCTCTCCACTGGGCTCTCATTGATGACGGGGGTCTGGTAGTTCCTTTCCTGCTTAGAGCTGAAGTCCACTATCAACTCCTTTGTCTTACTGATGTTTAGAAGGAGGTTGTTCCTCTGGCACCAGTTCTCCAGATTCCTAATCTCTTTCAGGTAGGCTGACTTGTTGTTGTCAGTGATCAGGCCCACCACGACAGTGTCGTCAGCAAACTTAATGATGGTGGTGGAGCTGGTAGTGGCCACACAGTCATACAAAGAGTACAGCACGGGGCTCAGAACATAATCCTGGGGGGCTCCAGTTCTGAGAGAGAGGGAGGCTGAGACATGTCCACCCATCCTTACTGACTGTGGTCTGCCAGTTAGGAAATTAGAGATCCACTGGAACAAAGATGGGCTGAGTCCCAGGTACTCCAGTTTGGTGGTGAGTGTAGAGGGAATTATGGTATTAAATGCTGAGCTGTAGTCGATGAAAAGCATTTTAACATAATTCCCCCTCCTAGTGTCCAGCTGAGTGAGTGATATGTGGAGGAGGTAAGAGATGGCATCGTCAGTTGAACGATTTGGTAAGCGAACCGTAGTGGGTCAAGTGTGTCCAGTAGTGAAGAAATGATGAAGTCCTTGACCAGCCGTTCAAAGCACTTCATCACTACTGAGGTGAGGACTACAGGGCGATAGTCATTGAGGGAAGCAGGATGAGGTTTCTTCGAAACAGGAACAATGACGGACTCTTTGAAGCATGTGAGGACTAACAACTGATATAGGGAGAGGTTGAATATCTCGGTGAACACAGGTGCTAGTTGATCTGCGCAGGCTCTGAGGACTCTACATGAGATGCCGTGTGGTCCTGCTGCTTTCCTGGTGTCCACTCTCCTGAAGGCTCTTATCACGTCATGCTCGGTGATGATGAACGCGTTTCTGGTGCTGACATTCTCTTCCTGGGTGCAGCCATAAGTGCCATTAGCATTAGCATGAGAATGTCAGCACCAGAACGCGTTTCTGGTGCTGACATTCTCTTCCTGGGTGCAGCCATAAGTGCCATTAGCATTAGCATGAGTATTGCTAGCACCATTAGCTGCAGCCTCAAATCAAGCGTAGAAAGTGTTTAGCTCATCTGCCAGAGACATGTCCACGTTCATCATACCAGATGTTGTTGCTTTATAGTCCGTTATTGTTCTTAGTCCCTTAGTCCCTTAGTCCACAGGCTCCTAAAGTCACTCTGTTGGTGTTGTGACTCTAGTTTCCTCCTGTAGCGTTTCTTCACCTCCTTCACCGCTTTCCGCACGTTATATGACGCAGCCTTGTACAAGTCTATGTCACCTGATGCAAGTCCCGCGTTGTAGGCAGCGGTGCATGATCTCAGAGCATCACAAATGTTTTTATCCACCCACAGCTTCTGATTGGGAAACGTTCTGATAGTCGTTTTTTGTACGGTATCATCCGCTAGTTTCCCGATGAATCCCACAACCACTTCTGTAAACACACTGATGTCATCAGAGCCGGCGCCGAAACATGTCCCAGTCAGGGTCTTCGAGTGCGTCATGTAAGGCAGGCACCGATTGGTCTGTTCAGCGTGCGACCTCCCTCTGGGACCAACTAAACACACAACTACTTATAATGAAACTAATTAGCTACCTCGGTTCAGGTGAACGCTCCCATCACCTGACCGAGGTGCACTCTGAGAAACGAAGTTCAACTAAAAGAAAAAAGAAAGGAACTCAAAATGGAGTCTCTGGGCGCATGGCGGCCTCTGGTGGTATTCCCTGACAATTTGTTTTATTTTTACTTTATATTTTGTATTAATTATTTTTATGTATTTATTTTTTGGGGCTGTGGAACAAATAATTTGAGTTTCCATTAATTAATATGGGAAAATTTGGTTAAATTTTGATTTATAAGTGTTTTAATATACGAGCCGGCTTCCGGTATGATTTATGCTCGCAATCTAAGGTTCCACTGTATTTAGTTTGCATATATGGTCTATCAGAATATTTGAATTATTCTGAACATGTAAAAAATATTTGCGTAAAACTAATCAAGTAAAGCAAAGCAATATTAATTTTTGACATATGACACATATCCTTGCGGTGGTAGCCAGCAGAGCGGGCCGGCATTACCTGCAGCACAAAAGTGGTCTACTATACACAACTAACACACACATATATGTCTGTGTGTTAGTTGTGTATAGTATAGTATAGTATAGTATATAGTATAGTATAGTATAGTATAGTATAGTATAGTATAGTATAGTATAGTATAGTAAGGTATGTATGTGTATGTTAGTTGTGTATAGTAGACCACTTTTGTGCTAATGCCGGCCCGCTCTGCTGGCTACCACCGCAACTATATGTGTCATATGTCACTCCTATGCACACACTGCAATATGCAAATTATTTAAACTTTCACTCAGTGAGCAAACATATAAGTAACTGAAAAATACAATATCACGTGGGTGGTCTTAACGTTATGGCTGATCTGTGTATTTAGGTATGCAATTTAGGTTGATCATATTTAGAGTTGCATGTCCTAAACTAAATATACTCACGAAATGTTCAAACTTTTGCATGTGCTTATATAAAAAGTGGTACATCTTAAGGTCTGGAGATCCACTCTCAACACGGGCAGAGACCCAATGTTTAAACCTTTAAGTTGCTTCTGCTTTAACTTAGTTTTTATAAATGTTCTACCAAAAATGTAAATATTTCCTCTGGAATTTAATTCAAACATTACATATATGACGATGACATAATGTTTATCATAGTTATGTATTTAGAAACACAATAATGTAATGTACATAAGATTATGACCAGCAGTACAATACAGCTATGTAGATATGTAGGTTGGTAATAACATAATTGATGTTATCACAGATCTGTTTTCAGTGATGTCAGAGACATTGCAGTTACTTTTATATAATTTAAAGCACATATGGTTATTTTGGAGTACAGTAAATTGTAAAAATCAATACATACTCAGGATTATAGCTGTAGTGAATATATAACTTAATAAACTGTTTTACACCTTAAATATATATTTAAAAAATTAGGTTTCTAGTGTAATTGAGGTGTGAATTGTTCAAGTGTTAATTTTTATAGTTAAACACATTGAAAACATTAGACACAATGACATTGCTCAGAAAACTGATCACAGGCACTAATTAGGCTTTTTTTCTCTTTAACAAAATTACACCATCAGTTATTATGCCACCAACAGGAGACTTGTTAAATGATAGTCTTACTTGACAACCATTTTATGTACACTAACAGCATAACACTTTTTGTTGTTCATTAACTTAATTATTGTAACTTGTTTATGCAGTTGCCATGGGTCCTGGACATCTCTCCTGAGCCCACCACCATTTCTGTAAACCATTATAATGACTCATGTGGGAATTAATTGTTTAAAGAGATATGTTCTCAGAGGAAACATATATTTAACTATATCATGTCATGTAACATATTTAACTTGATAATGTCATGTTGGGAATGTAGTGGCAAACATTTCCCTAAATAATGATTGTGTACTTCTGGTTTGAGTAGCTAGATGTGCCAGGAAATAAACAGCTTCTCTTGATTAATATAAACAATACCCTTCCCTATATTCTACAATCGTACAGTTACGCACATATGTTATGGTGAAATATGGGAATATATATATATACACCGTTCAAATGTTTTAGACCACTTTCTAACTCCATGATGGTTCCTGATTTTTATTTCTTTCTACATTGTAAAGGAATGCTGAAGCCGTCCAAAAAATGCATTAATCTCCTTTGAAC
>JAQMYL010055646.1:0-11332 GCA_030014365.1 Clarias pachynema
CCTTCCCGGCGGCGTTCGGCTCGCAGTGCTGCCCGGCCGCGCTCTCACGGCAACACTCGCCCTCCAGCGGCGTGCACGTGAACCACGGCGCGGGACTCTACCAGACCGCGTACTCGGTCGCGGACCCGCGGCAGTTCCACTGCATGTCACTCGGTGAGTGCTCACTAACTGGCTCATTATCTAATGCTTCGACTGGTTAATTACTCAGCGTTTAGAATATTCATTAATTAACGAAAGTAACACCACCACCACCACCACTACTACTACTAATAAATAATAAATAATGTGCCAAAGTTTGGAACATATTCCATGTACTTTATATTGTTACACTGTAAAATTATTTCATGGCGTTTAATCTGTGACATTGTTACCCTACTTCATTGGGTTTACATTGTTATATTGTTACTGTTTCCCTGGTAACATATAACCATCAACCATCTTCATTGAATAAAATAAATAAAATAAACTTTTAGAACCACCATCTGTCCAAATTAGACACTTATATTAATAATACCCTGTTTTTCTCCATTTTCTACAGAAAATAGCAACAGCCAACTCCAGAGCAGCAAGCGGATGCGCACAGCGTTCACCAGCACACAGCTCCTGGAGCTCGAACGCGAGTTCACCTCGAACATGTACCTATCCAGGCTGCGCCGCATCGAGATCGCCACCTACCTGAACCTGTCCGAGAAGCAGGTCAAGATCTGGTTCCAAAACCGACGTGTGAAGCACAAGAAAGAGGGCAAAGGAGGTTCCCACAGAACAGGTTCTCTGCACTGCAAGTGTTCATCTGCGCGCTGCTCCGAGGAAGAGGATGACACTCCCATGTCACCTTCATCATCAGGGAAGGAGGACGCTGACCTCTCAGTTAGCCCGTGAACTCTGAGTAATGAAACGGACAGGGACCGCTCCATAGCACGCCATCCGCATGCAGAGTTTACTGTTGAACTCATTGCCAAATCAGGTGCTAGATTTGGGGGTTGGAGCTTAACGTGGAGCTGGAGTGTGCCAAAGTAGTGCTCCAGACACAAGAAACCTAGTCAGATAGTAGGTTATAGACTTGTCTGGGTGAGAATAGATAACTAGTCCCTTAATTGCTATGGTACAAATCTCGCCTGTACCTGTACTTTATCTTGTCACTGGCGTGGTACCATCAGGGGTGCATTTCTTGCATCTCACAGGTGTGTATGGTGTAGCTTCCGTGACAAGGAAAAGTACACTCTAGTTCCTTTAGGCTATTAGGCCGATAGTGAGCTTCTCTTAACTTCCATATGAAGAAATTTTGGAGAAATTTGGGACAGTTAATTCACAATGTCATAAAATAGCATTTTAACCTGCAAGTTTTCCAATGATTTGCATCATGAGGTTCCTTATGAGCTTCCCGATACACTGAGGTCATAGATAATTACCCTTGCTAGCTAAACATATGGTATTAAACTTTCATAATGAAGTTATATCTAGTTATGGATAGAATTACTCAAGTGCTACTGGTCATCCAGAAAGAGAGAAATGCTTAACTTCACCTACTCAGATGTTCTTGGTAATTCCACATTCTGACTGAAAGTCATCAGCTTCAACCTGAAGCTGTTTATCTTCTTAAATTCCTAAGTGCCAAAACATAAATAAACTTTATGAATGAAAATCAAGTGAAAAACTACAGATTTTGTGACTAAACTGACGAAAACCCTCCCAAACGTCATGAAAGAGATGCTTAACAAATTGCTTATTTTCGGTTTCTCTCCAGGAGGGGTATTATTATTATTATTATTATTATTGATATTATTAGTTAAATAGAGTATTTCCCTGAATATAAATTGAAAACAGTGACTGTATGTGTTTACCTAGCTACGAAAATCTGTAAATAAGAGAGAGAGAGAAAAAGAGGTTTATATAAATTAAGGGTGAATTAATACTGCTGTATATGACTGTGTACATGTTGTATGATTGTAGTTTTTTCTTTAAAAACCTGTTCATTGTTATGTATCACCAAAAGGTTTTAATATCTGTATATACTGCAAAATGTAAACTAGTCTGTCCTTCTTCTTCTTCTTTTTTTAAATGTTTTTATTTTTAATTTAGTAAATTCAAAACAGTTCAGTTGTTTGGGTTTATCTCAGCATCTCACCACCTGTAACTGTATATTCAGTGTCATGAGAATATTTATTTATTTAAAACGTTATTGCTGAAAATAAAGAATATTTCTTACTAGTGATCTATTTTGTCTCCGTGTGTCAGTTGAACCTCAAAAAGAACATGAAGCGACACTTTAATATTATATTAATGGCAAATACAACAATATCTAAAATATAGACTACGAAACTCTATACTTACCATAAATCTGTAATCAATTATGCTTTATTGCAATATAAACATTTTAGGACAAATCTAATTATTCAATTAATTGATGCGAATAAATACAAATTTATTAAGCTTTTTTTCATGTCGCTATATTTGCAATTTATTCCGGTTTTTGTGCGCGCTCACGTATTCTGGATATAATTTGTCATATGATATCTATCTATCTCGTCGCAGAAGGTATTGCTACATCACTTCCATAAGCTCAAGCATTCTCCATCATTATTTATTTCCCCCCTTTTCACATCAGGTTTAAAAGTCTTATTTTGGCATGTTTAATCATTTCTCCACTAGTTCAATTCCCTGTCTGATGTATTTTTTTCGTAAATTGCCCAAACACGTGCGTCACGTGCAGTTTCACATGTGCGTAAATACTGTAGTTGCACCGCGTGCGCCTCATCCATAGTTTCAATTCTTCATCTTCGCACCTCTCTCTCTCTCGCTCTCTTACACACACACACACACACACTCTCGATTTTGGTTTAGGTAGATCTTGTCATCCATGTGCTAATTTCATTCCCTGACTTATCCGGCGTATCTGATACTAAACGGTATAGAGACGCGTCAAAAAGCGCTCAGAAATGTTCACCACATACGCAGCAAAATCCAGGTGGGTTACTCTAAAAATCTATGTGTGTGTGTGTGTGTGTGTGTGTTATCACTTCTATAGTTATTTCAACACTACAGGTGGAAACGTATCAGTGATCTCTCCAATATCAGTGGGAAAGACGCGCGTGTGGCGCGCACACGACCTGCTTTTAAAAAGTCTTTAGAGGAATTTACATGCAAAGAGAAAGAGAGGGAGAGAGGCGTGTGAGAGAGTTTTTATTTATAAAGCATGATGTAGCTACTCGACATTTGAAAAGAACAAACTCTCCAAAATTTGCATCCACTATATTTTATACTTTGGAATCATTTTATATATAAAATAAAAAGCTAAAAAAAAAAAAAAAAAAACAGCCCTAGTGCAACTTTTTACAGTTTGAGCATCCAGTTATACACACTGCTCGGAAACAGACGGAAATTCTTTCGCTCCGAGTTTCGTTTCGTTTAGAGGAGATAAAATCAGAGTCAAGTGTTTGCAAGTGAAGAGGATGGAGGTCAGACGAGCCTTAAGTGTCTTACACCATCTAAACACTCTCTATTACTCGTCAACAAGAAGCACGCAGATAACAATCAGCATCAACAGACTCGAGCAGAAGTGCATATTCAGGCAGGGATTTTTTTCTCCATCCTCGGTGGCTTTTTTTTTTGTTCCCCAGGGACGCAGGATAATCCCCCTCCCTGTAAAACCCGCACAGTTTATTAATGCATGGGGACGATCATAATGCGCAAATGAATAAAATATACCAGTCAATGGGACAGATTAATCGATGTTGATATTTAAATTTATTTAAAAGGATTGCAGCGCGCGCTTTGGTGAGGTCCTGCAGTCCTCTCTCTGAATTTTATTTAATGATTTTTGCTCTTATGCTAAAACAATTTCAGTATGAGTCGCGTGTTCTACATATATTCAAATATCAGTTTGAAGAGGATAAAATGAAAGTTGCAGCTAATTTGTGAAATTATTTATTTAGTCAGATAATTATTTATCAGTTATTCAGTCCTGAGTACTTAATGCACCCAATATGCGGTGTTTTGGAGACGATGGGTTTGAGAAAAACGCACACACTATATCTGTTCACTAGACCAGAAACAAACAAAAAAAAAAAGCAGAAATGTAATAATTATTTTTAATGATTCATTATAAGAAGATCGTAAATTTTATAGTACAAGATTATTTATTAATTGTTGCGCGCGTTTGGAATCTCCACGTAAATGAGCAGGTTCCCCCCCAAAAACGCGTCGCGCTTTAGTTCGCAGCGAGCCCTCTGTTCATTATATAGCGTTAAAACTTTATTTAATTTATTGAAATGGGATTTAAACGGTATTTACTCCTCTGGCAATTTATCATCAGCCCTCGGTGACAACAATGAGCCCGCTGAGGACGTTTAGGAGCTAAATTATTCCAGTTATTGTGCCTTTGGCCATGCTGGGGCCGCTCTTGTAAACTCTCCTTTAATTCTTCACTTAAACATTTTTAACCAAACTCCAATATTTGCATTTGTTAAGATATGGGATTAGACCATTTTGTTAATTGCACTATAGAGTCCCGTTTTGCTCTGTGCGTCCTTTTATCCGTCCAGCAGCCCCCGGCTCGGCTATGCGCCTGGCAAAGGGAGCGGGGCGGGAGGGGGAGCTTAATATAAGCCTGCTGCTCAAAATGCTCAATTTATTTATTCTTAATTTTGTGCCGATCAATTCATTGAAGGCAAAAGAAGGAGGCTACAGTGTAGTTTCTAAGAGAAGAAAGGCGAATTGTTGACGTGACCCTCGAGTCAACAGGGCTCCCATCTAGCAGACTCGGCCCTCGCCTTTCTTTCCAACTAAATTTTTCATTTACGGCTTTTCTTAGACTCGTCTCTTATCTATCGGATTTAAAAGAGCAGCTTGTAACAAATCAGTCTGCCCGATTTACAAGAGCATTAAAAGGAAAGAAAAGAAAGGAGGCAGGGCCCGTCAGTACCTGAGTCTGGTAGACGGTGCAGCTGATGCGATGGGGTTTTGAAAATGGCGCACGAAACAAAATACTTGAATCCTGGCAAAAAAAAGGAGCCTTTGTACGTTTCTTTAGAAATCAAGCAATTCTGCATGACAAAGGACAATTAATAAGCCGTCTTTTCACGACCAGCAGCTGGTTTCCCCGTCAAGGAAAGTAAGTTGGGGGAGAGAAAAAAAAAAATAATTCAGGCTGAATGCGCGCAAAAAGGCCCCTTTGCGCGCGGAGCAGCTACCCAAGGTGACCCATTTGGCACAGTTAAAATAAGCAGGCCGAGGCAAAAGCGAGGGAACTGTCAAAAACATTTAAGCTGGAATATCTTGAAATTGCAAATCCCTTTATGTGGAGGGACGCCGTCCATGTGGGTTGGACGCACAATGGAGGTGGTTGAAGTTGGAGAGGCTTTTTGGAGACGCACACGTGGCCTCTCAATGAGAGCCGCCTGCAACTCGCGTGGCAGCTCACACTATGCTCATTTCAGACATGCCTGAAACTTTATTTTTTTACACTAAAAACTTAAACTTTATATCATGGTGTGTGTGTGTGTGTGTGTGTGTGTGTGTGTGTGCGTGTTTAATAAAGCAAGCTTTTAAAAATAGTAATTTAATGGAAACGAGATGACCCTGTTTACAGTTTAAACAAAAATGGAAACTTTTGATTATTATTTTTTTTAGGAAAATCAAATCAAACATGTTATGATTTAAAGTATTATGTTTTTTTTAAATACATTTAACTTAATTAAAATATTAACAATATAAATAGAAGATGCCTGTGATGAAATTTCATAGTTACGTTGCTGAAATTGAAAATATAGTTGATGAGATGCTCACAGCGTCTCATTTTAAGCAAGACAGATCCGATTCCGTGTTTATTTAAAAAAAAAAAAAAGTTTATTCTGATTAATGTTCAGCCCCTAAACATGGTGCAGGAATGGTGTTTTGGCACGGATATGTCCGACATTTAGGGATTGATCTTCTTTTCCATCATGCACAAATACCTTACATTGTTTTAAAAGATAGCTTTAGATGTAAAATGTATAGCGTGGGATTTGTAGTGTGTCAAGTTCACGGAGAAGTTTGCTTTTTGCTTCATTTCCACACCAGAGAGCGTGACGCGTTTCGGCCGCTGGCGCTAATGACCGGCTGGAGTTGGGAGCGAAACGCGCGGCCTGTGAGGTGGGTTTTGTGGTAATAAACAGGATTTTGTCACGGATTGGGCGAATTGCTTTCTAAGCCCGTTTTAGCGGTGGGAAACCTGTTAAAGAGTGCCGTTTCGCCGCTGTTTAATACGATCCCCTTTCCATCTCAGTAAGTTGGGTGTAGAGAAGAGAAGCCTCCTTTCAGCCCTGATTGTGGAGACGCATCCAGTCAGGAAATCCATCCCGACAGGGTGGAGGCATCGATCATGACCTTGTAAAAGAAAAGTGCATCTCCACCCCCGGATACTGCACCAACACACCAACCCCGATATTTCTTTAAACACTGGTTTACAAAAAACATAAATGGATTAAACTCTGCATGCTTGACGGGATGTAACGATCTAATGCCATTCCAACTGCGCAGTCATTTAAATAAAACCGAGCAGAGATCAGCTGTAGTGCCACAAACATTCAGATTTATCCTGCAGCAGGAAGACCATTCAATGACACAATACATCTGTATCACCCCTGTATTACTACTGTAAATGTAAATAATATCTGGTTTATGATGATCACAGGTTTATATAAGCCAGATTTTAGTATTCCAAGTTTGTAATGGTCTCGTGTTCATATAATCACATGTCTGAATGATCACAACTTTAAATTATCTCGGATTCAAATGATCAATTTTTTTTAAAAGGATCAGCTTTAAATGATTACTGGTTTAAATAATCCAGGTTTTAATAATAACATGTTAAAATGATCTCAGGTTTAAATAATCAAAGCTTTAAATAATGGCAACTTTAAGTGATGTAATTTTTACATCATCCCAAATTTTAATTATTACAGTTTTAAATAATTCCTAGTTTAAATAATCCCATCCTTAAATAATATTAGGATTAAATGATCACAGCTTTAAATAATGATCACCATTAAATATCTGAGGTTTAAATCACCCCAGGCTTAAATGATAACAGACTTAAGTAATAAAGGTTTTAATGATCACAGCATTATATGGCCTCAGGTTTAAATCATCAAAGGTTTAAATGATCACAGGTTTAAACAATCCATTGCCACCAGACTGTATACGTATCCTGATATTCAGTGATAAATGGTCACAAAGGTGTTTAGATAATGCATATAATGTCCAAGATCACAGTTCCATGCACATTTATCCTGTTATAACTATCCTCAATCCACAGGTTTAGCTCAAAACAATTTTATAACACCATTAGTCTATACAGGAGACATGACTGTGCAGTCATTTAAATAAAACTGAGCAGAGATTCAATAACACAATACATCTGTATCACCCCTGTATTACTACTGTAAATTCAAATAATATCTGTTTTCTATGATCAGAGGTTTAAATTATCACCACTTTAAATGATCCCTAATTTAAAAGTTCACAGTTTTAAATGATCACAGTTTTATGTGATCCAGATTTTAGCATTCCATGTTTGTAATTGTCTCAGGTTCATATAATCACATGTTTGAGTGATCACAGCTTTAAATTATCTCAGATTTATATGATCAAACCTTTAAAGGATCATCTTTAAATTATCTCTGGTTTAAATAATCCAGGTTTTGATGATCACATGTTAAAATGACCTCAGGTTTAAATAGTCACAGCTTTAAATAATGAAAACTTTAAGTGATGTAATTTTTAAATTATCCCAGGTTAAGCTCAGAACAATTCTATAGCACAATTAGACTGTACAGGAGATCTGGCACAATTACAAGGAGTAACAGGCAGATTTAAGCTAGTTTAATTACATATTAAAGATTATATACACTCACTCACTCATCGTCTATATGGCTTTATCCTGCATTTAGGGTCGTGGGGGCCTGGAGCCTAACCCAGGAGGCTTAGGGTACGACGCGGGGTACACCCTGGAGTGCCAATCCATATACAGATTTAATATAATATAATATAATATAATATAATATAATATAATATAATATAATATAATATAATATAATATAATAAAATAAAATATAATATAATATAATATAATATAATATAATATAATATAATATAATATAATAGACACTACCACAAATATGCATTTTTAAACTGTTCTTATTCTATAATGTCTCAAGCACATGCATGTTTGCACTCCTGGTTTAATTATATTGTTTCAAACTATTCAGGTTTAAATCACTATAATTATAGAACATATAAAGGTCAAGTTTTATCTGAAAATATTTTTTTCAGCTTCATTTATAACAAAGTTGTGTAGGTTTAAATATTCAGTAACAAATGTGTACAGGTTTAATTATATATTGCCTAAAAAATATGCATGTTTATTCTGGAGTAAACTGGCATAATTCCATAACATGATGAGTAAACTGCTCATATCCAGCAAACAGACTGTATGTAATATAAAAATATAAATAACTTGATGTGATGTTCATGTAGCTGCACGTCCATGTGGAATAAAACTATATGTATAAAATTATATATACAATGGCACAGATATTTAGGTTCAGTTTGGCTTTGGCTTATGCAATGTAGTAAGGCTATACAGTAACCTGGAATAATTATGCAGAAGGGCAAGATTATGATTAAGTACTTATAATAGCTCGTGCAGATAGCCTGGTTTAATTATATAATGCCAAAATACTACACATGTGCAGAAAACATCAACATCCACATAAAAAAAGGAAAAAGGTGAAATAATACCTAGTTTATACATTTTTATTTTTAAACCCTGGGATAAAGGCTTGCTTCTGTAAATATGCAGGTTTAACCTGTGTTGATTATTTAATATTATGTGAGCAGGATATATGAGAATGCAGAGCTCAGAAAAAAAGCACTGATTTTAAGAATTTTATTCAACCCTATTTTAACTCCATGTCAAATCTGAATCTGAGGTAGAGAGAGAAGACAGACAGACAGACAGACAGACAGAGGATGTGCAGCACCTGCAGGGTCGAGAGTCTGAGGAATAATGAACTCTGTGTCTCTCAGAAGTGTTAGGTTTAGTAAAGAAGTGGGCCTAACTCCTTCCTGAAGCTCTGCAGCAGCCAGTGTTTGAGCTGTGTATGTTCTAAATTCCCTCCTCGATTGATTTTTGAACACAGTTAAACAATTCGTATCACCTCTGAACCCTTAAACCATTGAAGTCTTTCTGAAGTGATCACGTGCGCTTGGCTGCTGTTAAATAGGCCTCCGTCACATTTCACTATGGGAATTAGTCATGAGCTGCGGAGATGCCCAAACTGTCGTGGCCTCTTTTCAGCACGCCACATTCATTATTCCCAGTTTAGTGTCGAGGTGTGAGACCCCTGTCTCTCTCTCTCTCTCTCTCTCTCTCTCTGTCTGACAGCCTTTTTACATGCACATCATAACCAGAAGCAATTCTTTATTTAAAAAATTACTAATCTTTTAATCTAATTTAGTCAAGATTAATCTTTGTCTTGTCACATAAAACAATTATTTTGTCTTATCTTATAATGCGTTGTCTTATAGTGTCTTGCATTATCTATTCTACTTTTGTCTGTCTCCTCTTATCTTGACATATGATATACTGTCTCATCTTACTGTACCTTTTCTAATATTTCTGTTATCTTGTTTTATCCTGGCTTGTCTTATAGTGTCTTAATTGTCTTACCATGCATTATGTTATTTTTTCATGCATTGTCCTGTTTTGTTTAACCTTTTCTTTTTTTGTCTTGCTTTGTTTAATCTTACCCTGTCTTATATTATGCTGAATTGCTGTAAGTAATTTTTGTGTGATTATATTTAAATGGCAGTAAGGCTAGGTATCTTGTCCCATCCTATCTTGTCTTGTCTTTTTTGTTTTATTTTCTCTTCATATATTTTAGCTTATCTTGTCTTATCTGTCTATTCAAATCTGACCTTATACTGTTTAGACTTGTCTTTTCCTCTCGTCATCATGAGGTATCATATATTGCTTTCCAATAATTTGTTGTCTTTTCTCTTCTCTCATTTATTTTATTTTATCTTACCTTATCTTATGTATATTATGTATCAAAATATTGTTATTTATAAAGCAACTCTAGAAAAAAAGTATTGTCACTACAACTGCATACTATTTAAGATGAAGCTCCCTAATCAGCTTCCTCATAATATCCTCTTATTTTGATGACTTTATTTTATTCAAATCTGAATAAGCATGGATATGTGTACGTACATTTATTTTTTTTTATTGGAGATGTTTACCCAATAATAGTAATAATAATATAATGTGAAGGTGTATGTCATCATATGGCAGAATGTGAACTGGACTGAGTATGGAACATGAGAAATCTTATCCTCTGAAAATAAATGGGTGCTTTGTGGAAAAATAAAGTCATATGTGCACTGTGTGAAGCATCTCAAAACCACATGTGATGTTTCTGTGACTCTTCATTAAGGAAATATTCACCTACATGTGAGACACCTCGGGGATAAACACGATCCTGATCTTACACACTGAGTGATCTGTAACCACAGCAATCAAGTCTCATAGAACAACTAGGCATAAGACTTCTTTTAACATTCTTACAACATCTGGGCACTTTTTTTTTAAAGATAGAAGAGAAGTAGCGCCTCCTTCAGCTAACAACACACACACACACACACACACACACACACACACACACACACACAATCAGCTGGAAACTCTTCTGCACTGACCAACTTGTGATTAAAGCCAAAATAATCAACATTCTTAAATAATTTCAATGTTTTACAAAAATTCATTTGCACACTTTTTTTTTTATTTGTGCAATTTAACTTTTGGTGCTTTTACATTGTGGTCTAACACTCAGGATAATGGAGACTCACAAGACTTAGGGACAGGGCTGCTTGCACACTTAATTGCTGATTAGTAGGGCTGGGAATTACCAGGGATCCCCCAATACAATTTTAGTATTCTAGTGTAACAAAAACAACAACACAAATCCTACATTCATGTCCAGCTTATTGAATCATACTGATTTATTATGATGTCAATTTAAAGATTTAATCAGATACCTGAAGATGATCCGAGTGTCTCTGTCACCTCCACTGCAGCCTCTGATGCTGTACTTAATAGAACACTAAACTAAATGCCCTGAGTCTCATAGCATGGGAACGGATCTGTAGCGCCATCTGGTGGCTGATATTCAAGATTTACGATTTAAAGGCGTTTTATTGGCATGGCAAATATAGCCTACTCAGCAAAAAAAGAAACGCCCCTTTTTCAGGACTGTGTATTTCAACAATAATGTTGTAAAAATCCAAATAACTT
>JAQMYL010056167.1:0-11311 GCA_030014365.1 Clarias pachynema
TCTGTCTGTCTGTCTGTATGTATGGCAAAACTCTTATTATTACAAAGAAATAAAATTTAAGGTTGTGTATCTTACGCCTTGTTTACACAAAGTTGTACTTCTTTCGTCGTCAGTTAAATACAGTCCCTGTTCTGAAATCGGAGAGTGAATCACAGATGAGAAATAAAATAAATTGATCAGATAAATATTGAGTTTTGTCTTAAAATGACTCCAGCACATTAAAATTCACTTACACTGCTTCAGGACTCTTATTTCATTGGTGAAAATGTCCCTGTAAAAATATTCAATTTAGATTTTCTAATTAATATCTCTTGGTGCAGGTGTTTGTTTACATTGAGCAAGCAGCTTATTAGTAGCTTACTTTAAAGTAGGTTATTAAATCCGGCGAATAACTGTCCATAATATTGTTTTTCACACATTTTGATTTCATTCATCGTACAACGTTCAGTTTTCTTAATGTACATCGCATTTTTTTGGAGTAAGCCATGATGAGTCGTGCTGCTGTTTGTGTTTTGTGAGGATAATTTTTGTTTCTTCCCCATACTCTGTGTATACATGGTAAACTATCACGTTGATTGGCTTTGTTGAGTGATGTGTAAATCCACACCTGCCTCAAGGCAAAAGCACTAAATAAGTAAAAAACAACGCTATGTACTGTATATGCTGTGACGTAGTTCTGATCAATGTAGAGAAAAAACTTTTTTTTTTACTTATATAGACAAATCTTATGTACTTATGGCACCTTTACTAGTTTTTGATGTTAACAGGCCAAATCAAACGCATTTTTTGTGAGACTCCAGAAAGGGCAAAGCTTTTAACATAAATAAATAAATAAATAAATGACTAAATAAATACATGAAATAAGAAAATCATACCAGAAAAGGCTTTAGTCAATGATTTGTAGATCTCCAGTAGTACCCAGTAGTTTCACTTATGAGCTACTCATAGTTGTTAAATCCTCTACACGTTGTATTGTAGTTACCAAACATGTTAGCAATGTTTTTTCCAGCAATATCAGTAATGTTTTTCTGCAGGGGAATATGAAAAGAATTAATTGTAACTAATAGTTTGTTTTGTTTACTGTATCGATCTGGAACATAAAATACTGGAGACAGGATAGTGTGTAGGAGGGCTCGGGGAGACAGAACGCAGATATTGTATCATTTTTATGCCTCTAACGGTGTTCTGTACTGTACATGGGGTTTTTGTAAAGAGATGTTGTTGATCTGTTTCACTGTGCATTACGAGCGCAGTAATACACAGCTGTGTCCTGGGTCTGAAAGTTTTGTCCACGTAAAATCACAGTGTTGCTGGAGGCCTCGGCTGAGAAACTGATCTTGTTTTTCAGTGAATCAATACTGCCGGTATTACTGGAGCCACAGTACCAGCCGATCCATTCCAGTGCTTTTCCTGATGCGTGTCGTATCCAGTTAGTACAGCCACTTGTGGCTGAGTATCCGGTGATTTTACAGGAGACTGAAAATGATTCTCCAGGCTTAACCACCATGACTGCAGGCTGAACCAGTTCAATACATTTAATACCTGTGAACAACAACCATGCAATTATTCAGGTGCATTCTTTCAAAGTGAAATATACACACTTATCTGTATATCCCCAAAATTCTCCATGTGCTTACCAGATGCAGCTGTTAACAGCAGGAGAGGAAATGTAGAGAACATGGTTTGAGTGAAACCTGAACCAAGAACCTCACTTCTCCAGGAGCACCTCAGATATTTTATAGGTACAGTACTGTAGGTGGTTTGATTTGCATAACAGTGTTTGGGCTTTCATAAAGGCACAGCAAACTTAAAGACATGAGGCATTTCCTACCGATGTAAAATATACAGTACGTACACATTAATAAAACCCAGGCTGTATTAACTTCTTACTTATCTTAGTGTCATAACAATGTTACTGTTAGAGCTTATGACTTTGATGTAAATCCCAGGAGAACATGCTCTCATGTTTATTACACTCTCTTAACAGAGGTTGTGTGAATAGAGAAAGAGCGCCCCATAATGGCTTTAAAGTTTAAAAAATATATAAAATTCATGTTGCCCTGCGATGGATTGGTGTACCCTGCCTTGTGCCCTAAGCCTCCTGGGATAGGCTCCAGGTCCCCGCGACCATGAATAGAGGATAAAGCGGTATAGAAGATGAATAAAATTCATGTAGTTTAATGTGGGTAATGTGTAACATTCACTAGTAGAAATGTAACATTTACTAGAAGAAGATTATACTTTCACTTGTCTGTAACCATTTATTTATTCATTATTTTCTCTATTCTTCTTTCTTCTTTGTCTTTCGGCTATTGATGACATGGAAAATGAAATTAACATCATATGCTGTATATGTGTGGTAGTCTGGGAAAACACATCAGAGGAAACTGGTTACTTGGTTTTATGTAGGAATTTGACTATAAAAGCCAGTCATTGTGTTCTCATAATATTTAACAGAAATTATGTGAGATTTTAGGATAAATAAAGCACAAGAGTGCCCCCTATTGTTTCATCTTTATTAATGGTTACGGAAGCTTTAGCTGCTTTATTTATTGTTAAAACAGAATCAGTAATTTTTGAAAATACAAAACCTGTCTCATACAAATGCAGAACAAGAAACACTTTTCTTATATCTAGAAATGACTGCATTACTTTTTTCACTCTTAATTATTTCTTCATCTTCCCTTTAAATGCATTTGGAGGAGAAAATATGCATAGATGTCAGTAGTTGCATTATTGATTTTATCCGAAAGAGTTTTGTATTTCTGGATTTTACTTTAATAATAATTATAAACTTGCAAATAAAACATGACCATACACACTGCTATTGGACACGTATGAAGAACAGCCATCCTGGACTTGATTATGTTCCTCTAGTTTCATTAAATGATGATGAAAATTAACATTACAATTTTTTTTTTTTTTTTTTTTTTTTTTACAGCTCTGCAGTCTGTTGTGTCTGTGTGATTCTTTGTATTGATTCACAATAATGAACAGCCATGTCTTCAGCTTTCAGACTCTTCACCTTTAGATGTTTTTATTGGTGTCTTTAGTGATGGAGAACTGGCCCTGTAGAGACGGAGCAAAATAGTGCCAGTGCTGCCTTCAATGCGCCCAATCCACTCCAGTCCTTTGGATTTCAGATTTCTGATGGATCCAGTGCAAATAGCTAATAGACAAGGTGCAGGACAGAGTGACTTACCCCCCCGGGTCTCTTCACCACAGAAGCAGAGGAGGTCAGGGACTGTCCATAAGAATCTGGAAAAGATATTATGAATAAATGTTATAATGATTAGAGACAAACACTGAGAAAATATTTAAGTTTCCTAGTGAGGATCATGTTAAAACCTTTTATACATACTTGAAATTAGCACAAAAAAAAGAACATGCTGTTTATACCCGACTCTATTTGAATAGGGCGTGTCCATGAGCACTATAGATGTATTAAATCCATTGTACTGAATGATGCCAGTGTATTAAGTTTAAAGTGGATGAAAAATGACACAATCATGTGAACTGAACTTCCAAACAGTGTACCAATGATTGGGTTACATTTTTTTTTTGTGTGTGTGAAATTGTATTTAATAGCAGATTTGTTTTCCTTTTAAAAGTGACACAATGTATAAATAAAACTGAACACCAGTATAAATGGTAACATGTCTCTGATTAAAATTTTACGAGGATGTGTTTATGTTTCTGTAGTGTGTTGTTTGGATGTGACGCACAGTTATATATGTATGGCACTTCACATAAGTGACACACAAAAAATGTTGATGAAGTGCTGTTTTCTATAAGGAGATGTTTATTTTTAAATGTCTCCAGTGTCAGGTTTCTCAGTAACATAACATGTAATTTCATTAGAGAGAATATACGAGAGGCTGTTAAGAAGCCAAGTGTTGATGCTGCTGGGATTAAAGTGATGAAAGGAACTACAGTAACTTGGTGTATTGAGGTTTCACAAGATTACATGTAACTATAAATAATAAAATGTACAAATTGGAGTTGTGTTAAAGTTATCAAAAATGTAGAAAAATAAACCACTGCAACAAAGCTGACATACTGAAGTTACCCCTGTACAAAGGAGTCGCAATTCAGGCAATCCAATTTACTCTCTGAGAGTTCTTCTATAACTGACTTTAACCACATGGCCACTCTTGCTGTGTGACACTACCACCCTCTGCTGGCTGTCATCAGTGTAGCGTGACCTCTAACAGTTACAGGGCCATAATAAACTTCAGAGTGGTAAGAGAAACTCAGCAACACTTCATAACACCAGGCTGTTGTATACCTTAAAGTGTGTATTATCAAAAGAGGTTTTTGTTAAATCTTTTAAATAAAGCTGCCATGTCGGCTGTATGTCTACTTTTTCATATTTAGAAAAAGTTCTGCTTTACTAATATGTTCTGATGTGACTAGGGTAGAAACAAATGCTGTACTTCCATGTTGTGAAGGGGTTTGTGTACAGCTCTGCAGTCTCATGTGTCACTGTGTGTCTCTGGCGCAGTAATACACTGCAGTGTCTTCTGTCCTCACGCTGCTCATGTGCAGATACACCTGCATCTTACTGTTGTCTCTGGAGATGGTGAAGCGACCATTAACTGCACTAGAGTAAAACTTTCTACTACTGTCCTCGTTGATATTTGCAACCCATTCCAGTCTTTTTTCAGGAGTCTGTCTAATCCAAGCAATGTAATAGCCACCAAAGTTAAATCCAGATGTTGTGCAGGTCAGTTTATGAGAGTGACCAGGTTTGATGATCACTGAATCAGACTTGACCAGTGTCTGACTGCAGGAATCTGAAATATGAGAATATACAAAGATGGGTGTTAAAAGTATAGTAGTAATAATAATAATAATAATCATCATTATCATCATCATCATCATAATAATAATAATAAAGTATGAAAGTATAAAAAAATTTCACAAAATAAATGATAATACTGACATTGAATAAACAATGTTAGAACAAAGTAACTCAAAACTCTTTTTAATTCCATCTCAATTTTTTTTTTTTAACAATTACTGTTGCAGTAACTGAACATAAACTGCAAGTATGTGGTTGGGCTGAATTTATTAAAAGAAATGGTTCACACGCAGGACATTATTTGCATGCCACACCCACTACCGAGGTAAAAGAGGAATAGCTATGAAGAGATTACAGATGTGTGTCATGCTGTCAAGTCCATAACTGCTCTTATAATTATTTGTTTTTAGTATTGTGTATCACTTTAACACTGAGACGGACAAATTTTTCTGATCAATAATAATCACTAATAATGTTTCCAGTACATTTAGATGATGACATTTTAGGCAGTCCAACAGAATCTGAACTTAGTTGCAGAAATAATGCAGGTCACAAATCATCACTGACTCATTCAGCAGTTCATAACAACAACTTGTCTGGTGTTAAAGGTTGTGAATAATTGAATAATCTGTAACATTCATTATTGTCTTTCCTCGAGTAGTGTTATGAAACATATAATACTATGTTTGCTGTAAAGAGAAAATTGTTAAATATAATCGAGATGATGGTGAATCATTGCAGTCTGACATTATTTTATTGAAAAAAAAGAATAAATAAATGAATACTGTATAAATATAAATATAATATAAAAATAAATAATAAATAATATAAAAATAAATAATATGTTTTAAATTTATTCTAGCAATGGGCATTACGGTAACAGATTTTTTCAGGTGACAAGAGCTTGTGTGTTCTCTTACACATTTGGAAATACATCTAGAAATTCATAGAATGTATCCTAATCAATAATTTATTAGAGAACTGGAGAATGCAACTTAATAGAGCTATTAAAGTCAAACACTTAGAGTACATATAGACATTATTTTAAAATCATAAACTCCTATGTTCACGATAATCTGGCCTTTAGAGAATCAGTATATTACAGAAACACTTTTCCATATTAAAATGAAAGTTTAAACAAAGTCTCTAATACACATTTGTTGATTTGTATTGCAAACGATTGTAAAGACAGTGTAATTGAGCAGACCTATAAGCATACTGTAGAAAGAAGGAGACTATTTTCATTCTTTGAGCTAACATGACACAAGTAATGAGTTGTTCAATAAAATGCTTTGAGAAAAACATGTGTCTAGTTTTAGTACAGCTGTTTCCTCAGCTCCAGTCACTGTGTCTCTCGGGCGCAGTAATAAACCGCAGTGTCCTCTGTCCTCAGACTCTTGGCCTCTAAGTACTGCGTACTTGCTGGAACGTCTTCTGTAAAGGTGACCTGGTCTTTCACAGACTCTGCATATGTTCCTCTATTATTGCCTGTACTCATATAGCCAATCCATTCCAGAGCTTTCCCTGGTTTCTGTCGTATCCAGGCTATGTCTTTGCTTGTCATTGAATACCCATTTATTTTACAAGAGATCTTCACAGTTTCTCCAGGTCTCTTTACCACAGCAGGAGACTGGTCCAGTCTGATCTCAGCACTGCAGAAACCTGCAAGATAAAAAAATTAAAAACAACCACTAACAAATATAACATCATACACTCAGTGGAAAACATATGAAGGAGTCTCATATACCTTGTGTTAACATAAGTATAAAAATGCACTCCTGAATGACTTTTCGTATGATTTTTATGTAGAGCAAATAATAACAGGTTGGATTTGCATAGACATCTCTTAAACCAATAGCATCAGGTTTATAATATGAACATCCACAGGCTGATTTTGCATGGGTCAAGGATGAGGGTGATGTCACATTTTACAGTTCAGCCTCCCCCCCCTCCCCCCAATATAATGAAGTAATCTACAAAATTCTCCTGAAATATTAGTCATAGTCATATTTGTCATCTGAGTCATAGTTGTTAAATGTTAATTAACAATTTTTGTACTGAATATAAATGTTTATTATAATTATCAACTGAACATTCTTTTTCATTCCACATTTATTTGCCCCCACACTTACACACACAACCAAACTCTGCAGGAATTTAATTGTAAAACAGCAGTAAAAAAAATGTTCTGTTTTATTCATGTTTTTATTTAGACGTAATCATTTTAGAAAATGTTTCCATTAAAAACATGTTTCATGAGTTTTAATTCAATATAAGAGATCTACTGCCCTCTGTAGGTCAGTCAGTCAGTTCATAACCATCTGTACAGGAAAGCACTCTGTGATATCTCACATACTGTAATTAACAGTGTTATCATAGTAAATGAATGAATTGTTAAAGCACTGTCAGGAAAGTTTAACAGAACCCATCACATAAACAGAGTGATATTTATCCCGGACAGTAGGATTTGCTTATCTGGTTATGAAGGAAGGAGAATAAATTGTAAAATGTATTTAAAATATCTGGTGAAACTTTATCTTAGAGAGATAAGGAAAATTAGTATTATATTTGAAAAAATATATATCTTACAACTCTCTTAAAATTCATGACAAAATGTTTTCACACATGATCACACAAATTATTATTGTTTTAAGTTATTCTTTTCAGCCAATGATACTACAATATTACAGTAACAGTGTATATGTTGGACAGCTTTTAGTGAAAAAAAAGAGCCTGTAGAAACGTAGGGCACGAGCCGGGGTGGCAATCCATCTTATGGCAATAAGAAGAAGAAGAAGTAGAAGACGAAAAACAACGACAACTTGTTTTAGTCAGATATGAATAAGTAATTAATGTGTCTTTTATGTACACTGTATGATTGATTGCAGTGTATGGGTGCTAGACGTATCATTAGTAGGGAGGTAAAGACCATGGTGTGTATTGAAGCAAAATAAATAAAAGTGTTTGGTCTCTTTATTTCTTACATACAGTATACAGTATAACAGGGAAAAATACATTTGCGTAGAGACACTCCTTATCTGAAGGGAAACCTTACATTTCTCAGCCTTACATTATAACAATATTATAAAGCATATCTTGTCCTTATACTGAAAAGTCTCACAGCCACATGGTACAGTACAGTATATAATCCAAAACAAAAACTTAAAGTTGTTTTTTTTTCTGTTCTGTTATTGTTGTAGTTTGTCTAGGTCATGCAGTGGATTTTCTTCCATAACAGAAAAAGTGATGAGACCAAACAAGCAACCATTCTTTATTGCCCGACATCTGAAAGAAGAACAGACACTTCCACAGCAAGAAATAGCTTTTGAAATTTATATTATTTATTTTGTGTTCTTCTGCACAATAATACATGGCATGCCATGTGCAGTCAAACCAATCTTGTGTGATATAATGCATGTCAGATATTATGCATGTTAGTTATAATATTCACTATGCATGAAACAGTGTCAATGAACAGACTGAGACTGTACACTGTTTCTCTATTATGTGGGTTTTTGTACATCTGTCTCATTGTGTCGTCCACAAGTGCAGTAATACACAGCTGTGTCTTCAGTCTGCATGTTCTGCCCTGTTAATGTTGTCATGCTGCTGAACGTGTCTCTGGAGACCTGGACCCTGTTTCTTAGTTTTTCAGTGTAGTAAGTGTTACCATCACCGCATATACTTCCATCCCACTCCAGAGTTTGTCCTGAAGGTTGTCGTATCCACTTTGTACAGTAGCTGTTATCAGCTAATGAATATGCAGACACTTTACAGGTCAGAGTTAGTTGAGAGTTAGGATCAGTTCAACACACTGCACACCTGTTAAAGACAAATTATTTCATTGATATAACAAGAAAAGGGTGCCCAAGGCCATATTTATAACAAATGCAAAAAAAAATAAAAATCATTTACCATGTATGGCTGTCAGCAGCAGCAGTAGAGATGTAGAGATCATGTTTTTATTCATGATTTCATGGTTTTCAAGTGAATTTAAACTGAGAAATATAACAATGGTAAGTAAGTGATCAAACACTCTCATGTCATGCTGTTATAGGAGAATAATTAATGAGAAGGTGTGTAGACGTGATACCATCTTTATGCTTTTATTAATTACTGAACAATATGTTAGAACGTTTATTTTGTTTGTACTGTGGTTATAGCCTCTTTTATAGTTTTTGAAGTTCATACTGTAGGCCAAATCAAAAGATTTTTTTCTTCCTCACACCAGAAAGGACCAGAAAGTATTTCATGAAAATTAATTAATTAGTTAATTAATTAATTAATTAATTAAAAAAGAAATAATAATAATAATAATAATAATAATAATAATAATAATAATAATTATTATTATTATTATTATTATCATGTAAAAAAATATCCTTTGATTTATTTTTAGTGTTGCAAGAGTAATATTTTCCCTCCTGAGCTATTTATATGTTAAATCCGTTGCAGTTAATAGATGACCACTAGTTGAAGTCATGTGTACCAAAGGTAATCTGAAAAGAAGGTTTAATAAGAATCTCGTTTAACATAATTTTAATGAGATAAATCCTTGTTTAAATGCCTTATTGCTGCAATCATTGTCTCTAGGATGAATTAAATGAGGAAATCTTAAAATGCATTCAAAGAAAGCTGAGAATCAACGCTACCTTTTAAATAAAAGATTCATTGGTAGTACTTGGTTGCAATGCCACTAATGCTTTTGTACATGCTTTTTTGCCACTAATGCTTTTGAACTGCTCGCTCACACACTGCTGAGGGTGGCATAACACACTCGGAGGACAGGAGCCGTGATTAAATTGGGCACCAAGTAAAGCCCTCTCATCCCTCCCCACTGAGAGGGCTCGGCCAATCAGCTCTCTCTAGACCCCTGGCTGCGAGAGGTTACAGCAACACCAGGGAATCGAACTCGCAATTTCCGGATGATAGGGCGAGCACTTTACCACTGCACCACTCGGAGGCCCCTGTACTTCATGGTTTAAGTGGAACCTGAGCAAAGAACCTCACTTCTCCAGGAGTATCTTTATTATTTTATAGATGATTCAATTTGTATGATGTTGTTTAGGCCCAGCAATATTAGAGGCATGAGGCATTTCCTTACTCACTCGCTCATCTTCTATACTGCTTTATCCTGTATTCAGGACCAGAGTACCCGGAGGAAACCCACCAAGCACGGGGAGAACATGCAAACTCCATGCACACAGAGACGGGAATCAAGCCTGGCCAGGAATCAAACCCGGACCCTGGAGGTGCAAGGCAACAGTGCTAACCACTACACCACCATGCCACCTTGAGGCATTTCCTGCTGATGTAAAATATATGTACACAGTGATAAAACATAAGATGTATTTACTGCTTACTTATTAAGTCATCAACCACATTTGATGATTTATAGAGGATTTTGCAGGCTGGCTTAATGAGACATTGATATAATACATCTATAATTTCTTACCTTTGTTACAAAGTTACAGTTAGAATTTGTGATTTTGATATAAATCCCAGGAGAACATGCTGTCATGTGCATTACACTTTCTTAACAGAGGTTGTGTGAAAAGAGAAAGCGTGTCCCTTAATGTTTTTGAAGCTAAAAGAACAGTATAATATTCATGCACTTTCATGTAGTTGAAGGGTAAACATACAATATACATCAGAAGAAAATTATACTTTTGACTTGTCTGTAATCATTTATTAATTTATTATTCTCTCCATTGATATGATGGAAAATAAAATAAATATTATGCACTGTACTGTATATGTGAGGTAGTCTAGGAAAACCCATCAGATGAAACAATTAAGTTGGTTCTCTGTAGGAATTTGACTATAGGAGCAATTCATTGTGTCCTCAAACGCTCAATAGAAACAGTGTGAGACTTCAGGTGAAACAAAGCACAAGAGCGCCCCCTATTGTTGTAAGTATGAAAGTTTACAGAAGTTCTTACTGCCTTATTTATTGTTAAAACAGAATGTCATTCATTGAGCTAATAAAAGTATAACATGTCTCTTACAAATCCAGGTCAATGTACACTTTTATAATATCTAAAGATGACTGCGTTACCTTTTCTTCTCACTCTTTTTCTCACTCCATCTTCTGTTCTCTTTCTAAAAAATTCTTTGGGAAGAGAAAATACATATAGATGTCAGTAGTTACATTATTTATTTTAACCTAAAGAGTTTTGAGTTTCTGGATTTTTATTTAATATTAAATAGCAAATACAGTAAAACGTGAGCATGCACACTCTTATTAGCATCATGTTAATAGAACATGTTTTTCATCTGTTTTGCCTTTTATTATATAAATCATCCAACATGTCCCTGTGAATGTGTTGTTTGTAATAAATGTCTCCAAAGTTCAGTTTCCAGTTGAGGGAATATTTACAGCTCATGAGGACGTGCTTGTGAAAGTATCAAGGTTCCCTTTCAAAGGCTACACTCGATGCTGCGTGAAAACGCTATGGGAACCATTTGTCATGTTGCCGGTTGTGAAGCATGTGTGTGCAAACACGC
>JAQMYL010056693.1:0-11281 GCA_030014365.1 Clarias pachynema
ATAAAATGAAGTCAGCTGACCACCTGAATGTACTGAATCACCAGGTTATCACATCTATGGAGGGTTTCTTCTTCCCTCATGGCACATCACACAAATTGTGCGATTGGTTCAGGGATCATGAGGAATAATTCTCACACATGGACGTTCCTCCACAGAGTCCAGATCTTAACCCCAGTCAGGATCTTGAGGTGCTGAAGACTTTACACAGCGCTCCGACTCTTACACGGGACTGAAATAAATGTCGTGACGTGGCGTAAGTTTATCGACTCCATGCCACGATGTAATCAAAGTAAAAGTGTTTTTTTGACTGGGCTGTGTGCATGTGTGTGTGTGTGTGTTTGTGTGTGTGTGTGGTTTTAAAAATGTATTTTGGGTCAGTGTGTGTTATATACGAATCACCAAACAAAGAAATCACAATACACAACTGAACTGATTATTTCCCATCTCTACTACACACACACACACACACACACACATTCCTGGTTCAACTGGCTGCTGGTTTAATGTCTGATCCTGAGTGAGTTTCAGGAGGAACATCAGAGGAACATCTCAGTTCTCATACTGTTCCGTCTCTGAGCTCCAGCAGGAGAACATCATCATGCTACACACACACACACACACACACACACACACACACACACACACACGTGTCCTGCTGAACACTGCTCAACACCTGCCTCTCTCTTTTATTTTGTTTCTCTCCATCCTTCCTTTATATTTCGTTTGTGAGTTTTGATCTTTCTTCCTCTCCGACCTTCTGCTTCTCTTCATCATTTTCATCAGCGTTCTTCATTTCTAGTTCTTTCCTTTCTTTTTATTGTGTTCTCCTTTTTGTTCCTTTATTTCTTTCTTTCTCTTTCTTTCTTTCCCCGAGCACTACTTTGTTTCCTTTGTTCTTGTTATTTCGTTTTCTTTCTTTTGCTCCGCCTCTCTCTCTCTCCATCTCTCTGTTCTCTTTCTTCTTTCCGCCCTTTTCATCATTCTCTGCCTGACGGGCGTCTCCAGGTCAGCGAGGGCGGAGCTTATGCTTCATTTCCTTGGCCAATAGCTGTTGATCGTGTGACATCATCTTAATCAGATGTTGTGTTTATTTACACAGCTAGCTAACGTTAGCGTGTCTGACTGTAATTAGCAGCTTAGCATCACAAGCTAACGTTTCATTAATGTTTTAACTGCATGTGTAATTTAATCCGGCGGACGTTTGCTAGCAAGTTAGCAGCCGTTAGCTAAACTCCTGTGTTGAGGTCACATGATTAAGTTAGCGATTGGCTAAATAAAATGGAACGCGAGCTCCGCTCTTGTTATTTCTGTGAAGTCGGACGAGCGACGTCTTCGGCTCGTTACGTTTTTTGGCAGTGCATTTCTGAAATGTCCCGGACAATTCGCCAGTTACAAATGTCCAGACGTGATTGGCTTGTGTCAAGGCTCCGCCCACTTCCACCCCACTGTCTCTAGCAGCGGTCGTCCTCGTCCGTGTCACTGAGCAGCTCGCAGCCTTTTCGGAAATGCCCGTTAGGCATCTGCCACGTGTGCCGCAACTGGGGGGCGGAGCTTACGACATGGCCACGCCCTCGACTGGTTGCTATGGCAGCTTCAAATGTAAGCATCTCCTCGGGACTGTTGGCGTCGTCGTGCAGAGGCAGATACGGCTCCGAGGTGTAGCGCTGTGGGGAGGCGGGGCTTAACACAGACCCCACCCCCTCTATGGCTGACTGTGTCCGTGATTGGCCGTCCTCTGTGGTCAGGTGGCTTCGGCACACCAGAGGCGAATAGGAGATGTGTGGTCGGGGCCTGGAGGGCGTCTGAGGAAGCTGGCGACGCCCCCTGGAGTCCGAGGAGGAGGAGGCAAGTGGGCTTTCTGAAGCGTCGCCCTGGAAACGAGAAAGAGAGAGAGAGAGAGAGAGAGACTGTTAGTGATGATGATGGACTGCATTCTTCTCTGTGTAACATATAAAGTGTGTGTGTGTGTGTGTGTGTGTGTGAGACAGCATGTATTAGATGGATCAACACTCAGTACAGCGGGAAAGTCTAAGTAGCTCAGCAGATGGTAGAGTTACACGAGACAGAAACATCTCTCAGCTTCTTCAGGAGAGGGCTTTGGAGGGTCAGGAACAATTCAGGAACCAACCAAGGCACAGGAACTGGAACACTGGTGTCACTGTCTCCAGTCAAACCAGTTTTACATCACCATGGCCTGAAAGGCTGAAGGACTAGAAAGAAGCTCCTCCTCAAGTTCCACTAAAGGTTGCAGCTGAGCATATGGAGAAAGTAAAAGCCTTCTGGAGGAAAGTCTGGACCCGATGAGTGTGTGGAGGTGAAACGGTCAGGCATTTAACCCTGAGAACACTGTAGCAGCTGTCGGACATGGTGGTGGGAGCATCACGTGCCGGAGCTCTTCTGCTGTAAGTGGAACTGATGCACACAGAGGATGGAATCATGAAGGAGGAGAACTTCAGAGAGCTGCAGCAGAACCTTGGCATGTCTGAGTGTTCCAACAGGAAAGTGACCCCAAACACACATCTAAGCTTTGCGCGTGTGTGTGTGTACCTGTGTGTGTGTTCTCCCCTCGCTCGGTGAGCGTGTGTGAGTGTGCGGCGTGTCGTGTGTCCTCGGTTGGTTTCTCTCCTCAGAGTTGCAGCGTGATGGATCAGGTGACAGCAGGTGTTTCCTCTCCTTCGAGCGTCCTCTCTCCTTACACATCGGCTCTCTGAGGTTCGCCCTGACACCTACACACACACACACACACACACACACACACACCAATAAAATACAACACAAGACAAGTTAGTCCTGTCAGTCACAGGTGAGCTGTCTTGAAGCTCTGCCCACTTTTCCACATCTCGGTCCTGGAGACGCTACAGCTGCACCTCTGGATGTTAACGCTGTTGTCTCATACGGTTTATCATTTTATATTTAACACGTTTCTATCTCTGTGTTTATGACGTGTTTGACCTCTGACCTCTGAAGCTGCGCTGTCGCGGTCTCTCCAGCCGGTCCGGACTCACTCTCTCCAGCGAGAACTCCTCCTGCCAGACTCCGTTCACACACTGATCTCCGATGGTGGAGAACGAGCGCTTCATCAGTTTGTTCTCGGGGGTCACCTGAGGAACACACGGGAGCGGATTCTGTTCATCTCACCTCCTCTTCCCCTCCTAAAGTCTCCCCGTCACTCGCCTTCCCTTTATTTATCGCTCGTTTCTACTTATTTTTCCTTCTATTTTCTAGCATCATTCTGTTCTTTGCTTCTTTCAGATTTGTTTTTCTCTCATTTCCTCCACTTTTTAAAGAATCCATCTTTATTAATTACTTACTTTAATGTAAAAACAATCCATCACTATTATAAATCTCTAACTTTATTCATTCCTTAATTATTTATTTCTTTGCTGAAAAGAAATGTTCTTGTGTATCGCTTTCTTTCTTTATTCAATAAACTTGTATTTATGACTCTTTTGTTTCATTCTGTTTTTTTTTCATCTTTCTTCATACAGTTTCCCTTTGGGATTAATAAAGTATCTATCTATATATATATCTATATCTCTCCTTTTTTTATTATTCTTAGTAACCTCTTTATAACTTATAAACAAAAGGTTTAGTAAAACAGTAACAGTAATATTAAATAAAATGTCTTATTTAAAAGTTTGTTGTATAAAACTAGAGACGCATTTCCTTTAGTAAATGCAAAGTGTGATTGCTTCACAGCAGCAGAGGGCGCTGCAGAGCAGACAGAGCTCATCAGATCACCACTGGTGAATACTTTTCACTTTTTCAGACTATTAATTTTCAAACATGAAAAATGAGAAATGAAAAAGGGAAAAAAAGAGGGAAGAAAAATGACAAAAACAAAGTGCAGTTCTGTTTACCCCCTGTTTACCCCGTTTACCCCCTGTTTACCCCCGGGGTACAGAGGGTCTGAGCGACACACCGGGGTCGGAGTGATGGTGGTGTGTGAAACAAGCTGGGACAAGCGGCAGCACAAAAACAGTCGAATAATAATAATAAAGAGGAAAAAGTAATAATTAAAATAATTAATTAGTTGACCCATGAGCCGCACAGATCTCTCGGCACGTGAACACGTGAGCTGTGGATTAAATGCAAAGTTTATGTGAAACACATCTTAACTCTCGCGGTAAATAACACGGCGTTATATTTGGGCCTCAACAGTAAAACTTTGCTTTATATTGAACTGAATTATATTATTATATTCTATATTATATTATACCATATTGATCACTCAAACCCCTCCCGCTCTGTGCTTGTCTGTGTTGCCAGATCACACAGACAAAATCCCACCAACAACAGACTGAAACTCCACCCACTCAGGCCAAATAATATCAGTACCAGGACTCAGTACCTGCAGATCAGTAACACACACACACACATTTACCTACAGTTAGTCTAAATGTTTATTACACACTCAGGACACCATTTACTTTATTAATTTTTTTCATTATTTGCAATCTTCTACTTCCTCCTACATTGACACAAGCCCGAACATCGAGTGTGTCACCATTGGCACAAGACAGGAAGCCGTGATATTTATAACGGCCAACTTTGTTAAGGCTACGAAGGTTTTTATTATTTGCAATACTAAAAATTATTTATTCACAAAATAGTAAATCAAAAATAGCTAAAAAAAAAAAAAAAAAGGAATCTCTTCACTGTACTATAATTTCGCAACTGAGTACTGGATATTTTATATTTTTAATTTAAGACCATGAGCATGAGTTGCTTCCATTTAAGAGATCTGGCAACCTCAGTGGTTGCCTGTACTGCCCTGTGTGTGTGTGTGTGTGTGTGTGTGTGTGTGTGTGTGTGTGTGTGTGTGTGTGTGTGTGTGTGTGTTACCGTCTCAGGTGACTGCTGCGGCCTGTAGTGGGGTGTGTACTCCTCCTCCCCCTCCGCCCCCTCCCCCTGCTCGGGTGTGACCGGCTGCATGAAGAGCTCCTGAGGAGAGATGGGACTCAACGCCACGAAGCCGCCCCTCGTCCTGATAACGCAAAATAAATAAATAAATAAATAAATAAATGTTTAAAATCAAACACACCTGAGAAGCGTGAGTGTGTTTATCTCAGAGAACCTGAAGAGACACAAGTTTAAACGGTCCACAAGTGGGTCTTTGTCTTTGTGTCTGACTGTAACACGTCTGTCAAATTCTCTAAACATCAACTTTAACCTGTTTAAGTGTGTGTGAATGAGCTGATGACTGTGACACACACACACACACACACACACACACGCACACACATGCTGTAAAGTGTACGTACAGAGCGTTCCCTGCGCTGTGTGTGAGGAACGGTAGAGCTTTAGCGCTGCACAGGATTTCCTGCGGTAACGACGAGGCGTCCATGCGCTGGAACATCGGGGCGTGTTTCTGCACACACACGCACACACACACACAGGGTTTAAACCATGACCAATAAAAGAAATAGACTGTAATCTCAGTGTGTGTGTGTGTGTGTGTGTGTGTGTGTGTGTGTGTGTTACTTGTTCCTCCAGCTGCAGTCGGAGTTTTTTAGCTTTGTTCTGTTTGTAATAATCCATGATCATCATGGCAGCGTAGATTTTCCCGATCGTCATGTCGCTCGCTGAAGAAGAAAATTGTTGAAATGAAATTACATTTTATTACAATTACAAAAACTAAATAAATAAATCCTAGTTATAAAGTCCTGGCAGCATGTTATATGCTGTACCAATTTTGTTATATATGTTTATCATGTCTGCATAATTATGTACAAAATCATTCAGTATTTCGAAACATAACTTCAAAATGAATACAATAATAAATAAATAACATTACAGGAAAATATATGATGGCTGTAAAGAAAAAAAAAACAGTTTTCAGATGGAAACAAAAAACCTAATGTACACTGCTGGGATTCGCATAAAAATAGAAAAGAGCGAGTGTGAGAAAGTAGACGATTCTCGTATTCTCCAGCACGCTCAGTAAAACCTATCAGCTGTTTTACTTCTAGTTCTCTGCAAAAGTCTTGAGCACATACAAAAATATGTCATAAGCAAAATATGTCAATGCTTTTGAAAACATTTCTGCATAAAAGAAACTTCTATAAAGAGCAACAAAGAGAAATAAAATAAACAGTCAAAATCTGTAGTGAAAACTCATTGCTTAAAATTAGAAGTTTTAGACACAGATTTGTGGAGTTTTATAAGAAAACAGCTGTTAGGTTTTACTGAGCTTGCTGGAGAATACGAGAATCTTCTGGCTACTTTCTCACACTCGCTCTTTTCTATTTTTATGCGAATCTCAGGAGCGTACATTAGGGGTTTTTTTCCATCTGAAAACTGCTCTGTCTTGTACTAGATTGTTTTTCTTTACAGTCATGCATATATTTTCCTGTAATGTTATTTATTTATTAGTTTTTAAGTTGTATGTGGAAATACTGAATGATTTTGTACATAATTATGCAGACATGATAAACATATATAACAAAATTGGTACAGCAATAATAATATAATAAGACTTTTGCACAGTTCTGTAGGTGTAAATTTTGCTTATAAATATGACTATGATGTGTGTAATAAGTTGACACAGTTTTACATCTTTTCATATATATATTTTAAATTATTTATGCACTAGGGGAAAGTACCATTAAGACCAGAAAAGAGGGCGGGGCTTTAATTAATCCGTATGATAATTCCTCCCTAGTAGTAGGAAGGATATTTACTTTGGTTTGTTGCTTTGATTTGTTAATTTATTTGATTGATATTCTAGTATCGTGACCTCTGACCTTTATTAATTGGAACGAGCAGGTCGAGTGACTTCTGTGAGAGATGCGGCCAAATGATGCTGATCTCTTTCTGAAGCTCAATGTCCATCTGTCCACGGTCTTCTCCGCCTAAATGCACACACACACACACACACACACACACACACAAAGTTTTATACATTGTGTAAAAGTCATAGCAGGTATGTACAGTAAATACACACTGTGTGTGTTTGTGTGTGTGTGTCACAGAAACCTCGTGCGATCTTGATCTCCAGTGCGGTGCGGATCAGAGCCATCAGTGTGGACGTGAAGTGAACCGTCATCTCCGCGTCCACCGGCATGTTCATCAGCACCAGCCTCTAATCATCGCCATGAAAACAGAATAGTGTTACCATGGAGACGCATAGAGACACACTCACAATTCAGAATTTAAACACACACATACACACACACACATTGAGAAAACAAATGCACACATACTAGGAGAAGATGTTTTATCCTCTAGGTTATCTAGTTCCTCCAACTTGTTCTCCTTGGTACCAAAGTTCTGTTGTACTTCTTCGTAGTTGGTTAATCCAAGTTCGCCTTGTTCCACTAGTTCCTTCTACTTCTCCTTGGTTCTCTAGTTCCCCTAATTCTCCCCTTTCCCCTACCTCTCCTCATTCCTCTAGTTCCCCTACCTCTCCTCATTCCTCTAGTTCCCCTACCTCTCCTCATTCCTTTAGTTCCTCTACCTCTCCTTGTTCTTCTACCTCTCTTTGTTTCACTAGTTCCCTAACTCTCCTTGTTCCTCTAGGTCCTCTTCCTCTCCTTATTCCTCTAGTTCCCCTACCTCTGCATGTCATCTCTTCATTCCTAGTTCTCCTGGCTCCTCTACTCCCTCAAGTTTCCCTACTTCTCATTGGTCCGCTAGTTCTCCTCACCCTCTTGTTGATTAAGCTCTGCTTGTTTCATTGGATACACATCTTACCATCTCTGCCTCTAACACATCACCCTGAACAAAAGACCTGAACTCAAGACCTTATCAACTGAAGATGGTAGGACAGTGAAAGACTGACCACATATAATAGATTAAAGAAAAGCCAGAAGAGTGTATAAATAACACGGTAAACAGTTACATAAACAGCAGGATGCACACAGTAAATGACAAAGCAAACACAATGGCAAGGAGTGACATCACTGAATCTACAACTATGAACAGAATTACAGTGACCATGAATCAAAACATCATTCAGGTCCAAAAGTCTGAGCACCCTAACAGCTAGCGGTTTTAGATTAACAGGTACCAAAGACTTCTCAGATATGTTCTACCCACTGAGCCATTATTTTCCAGACTGTGTACTTCGGTAGGAGTTCCTAGTCCTTCCTAGGGCTTCCTTTCTCCTTAGTTTTGTCCAACTTCTTCTTTCAATAATTTATCCAGTCCCCCTGGTCCTCATAGGTCCTAGTTCTTTTAGTGTCCACTGTTCTCCTTATTCTCCTTGTCCTCGTAGTTCTTCCAAATCATTCTATTCAATTATTCAGTCCCATTCTTTGTCTTCTCAGTTGCCCAAGTTATCGCCATCTTCCACTTTATCCAAGCTTTTGTCATATTTCTAGTGCCTCCAGTTACATCTGTCTTTCTAGTAGCCAGATTTCTCCCCATCTTCCTACTTCTCCAAGATCTCCCTGTCTTCCTATTTGCACAGAATATTACCGGCTTCCTAGTTCCCCAGACTCTCTCCACTTTTCAAGTTACCTACATTCTACCCAGTGCCTTGTTACCTAATTCCTCTCCATCCTTGTAGTTCTGTCATTATAGTTCCACCAATTTATTGCCAGCTTCCTAGTCCTGCAAGGTATCTGTGTCTACTGACCAAGTTTTATCCATCAACCTAGTTCCTCAAGTTCTCTCTGTCTTCATACTTCCCCAAGCTCTTGTCTTCTATCTAGTTTCCTTGCTCTCCAAGGTATCCACTTCTAACTAACTGCCCTAGTTTTCTCCATCTATCTGGTTCTTAAAGTTCTCTCAGTCTGTTTGCTTTGCAGAGTCTCCTCCTATCTACCTTGTTCCCAAGTTCTCTTAGCCTTCCTAGATTCCCCATGTTCTTACAGTAGCATCTACCTTTTCTGTCTTCCAGTTGTCTGTCTTCTTTGTTTCATTTGAAGACAAGGTAGATAGGTAACTTCCTAGCTAGATCTTCCAAGCAACCTACATTCTCACCATCTACCCAGTTACCTAGTTGCCCAAATTATTGCTCTCTTCCTAGTTTCTCAAGTTATCTATGTCTTACTAATTCCTCTAGTCCCCCAACCCCCCCTTCTTAGTTCCTAAGGTTACATTTATCTTTCTAGTACACCATGCTCCTGCCTACTTAATCTGGGTCTATGTAGTATGTTCTCCAGGTTCATCTCGTTGCCTCTGGTCTTTCTACTTCCTTCAATTACGATTATCCTTGTGCTATCTTACTTCTTTTAGTCCAGGAATCCCTTTGTCTTTGTCTGATTCCATTTCTTAATCTGAGGACCTGCTCCAGACCCCTATGGTCTTCTCATCCACTTATCTAGGTTATGAAAGTATCACTGTGTCCAGTTTCCCCAATTCAGCTAATACACCTACTGTAGTTCTTCAAGTTTTTATTTGTCCTGCTTGATCTCCTAATTATCCTCAGGTCCCACTCCACCTCACAGCACTGCATAGTACCACAAGTTCTCCTGTTTACCATGTTTCTTAGAAATGGCTAATGTATGTTCCTTTAAATGTGTAAACTGTGACCCGGGCTTTTGGACCTGACTGCACGATGATCCGACCCATAGATTGGGTTTTCTGATTTAATGATCATATGTTCTACCTTATAAGCCACCTTGGAGGGGCATTTCTTGCCCAGGCCAAGCGGCGGCGACATGAAGGTCAGCATCTCGTACATATCAGTGTAGTGAATACGACCACTGGGAGCACCACCGAGGAGTGAATTGTGATGGACAGAAGGAGGAGGAGGAGGAGGAGGAGGAGGAGGGATAGAGCATTTCCACAAAGAAGGAGAGAGGAACAGGGTATACATGGACCAAACAAAGATAAAGGGGAAAGAAAGAGGGAAAGTCAATTAAGCTGTTCAATCAAGAGGAAAGAAGGAAAAACCCAGCTTAAAGTCTTTCTATGCTGCTTAAGCATAGAAATGTGTGGGGAAAGAAATCAGTTCACAAGATGGCCAAAGATATCTCTAGACAACCTGAAGATTTTTGAAAGTCGATTAAAGGAAACCGTTTGAACACAGAAACACAACTGGAGCGTCTACATCGATCCAAACGTTTACATTTTTGAAAAAATGTTTTGTCAAAAAAGTTTGGACTCAAAGCCGTTCTTGTCTAAGATGAAGTGGACATTTTTTACCCTCATGATCACATTAAAAAAACTGATAAAGATGACAATACGAGATGATGTCATCATGAGAACATCCCTCAGTTGTTCTCTCCTAATGACAAACGGCTCGCGCTGTTTCTGTGTGAACGGAGAACTCGACTTTGCTTTTCTTTGGCCTGAAGGAGGAGAAAGGAGACATCGAAGACGTGGCCAGGTATGAAAAGTGGGCGGGGTTTGATGACAGAAAGGCAGAATGGAAGGGAGGAGCATATGTTGTGGGCAGAGCCAAACCTTGCATGCCACCCTGTAGGGGCAATTCTTCCCAAAGCCCAAAGGGGGCGATATAGTGCGCACTACTTTGTACATGTCCTTATAGTGAATCCTGCCGCTGGAAAAAGAAACACACATCGTTAGCTGGACACCACGACTATGGGGGAGGGGGCGGGTAATTAATTACCTACTTATTCATTAATTATTCATTCATTTATGCATAGTCATACTCAAATATTCATTTATACAATTTTTACCCCATTTTACATTTGCTCATTCTTTCGCTCCTCCATTTTATTCTCTCACTTCTAAAGCATTTTTAATGGCATTAATTTACTCGTTACTTACCTTTACTAAAGTTTAAATTTAACTATTCGTTTTTATTAGCATAGTTAATTCATTCAGTCTTTTATTTTCTTTCTATTGTTTTATATAGCATCATTCAGTTATTCATTCCCTCATTATTTCTGTTACTTCGATTCACTTATTCAATGTTACTTTCATCCATACAAGAACTTATTTCATCCATTAATTATCCATTACTCATTTATTATTCACTCATTAATTTGCTTCTTGATTATTTCATTCTTTTACCTTTTTCATTACCCTGTTCATCAATCCATCCATTCTTTTACATATTTACGTATCATAAATGAATATGTTTATTCTTTTTCACAATTTCACATCTGTTATTATTTATTAATTATGTTCAATATTTTAATTCTATAAGTATTTCTTTATAAATCCATAAATCTCTTATTTTAATCATAAGTTCATTCAGTCATTTAATTGTTTCTTTCATTCACTGAAGAATTAACTCTCCACTCTTTCGTTCTTTCTTTTTGTTTTTGTTTCCTTTTTCATGTCACTTTCATGGAATTAATACAGCTATAAAGACTGTGTGTGTGTGTGTGTGTGTGTGTGTGTGTGTGTGTGTGTGTGTGTG
>JAQMYL010056947.1:0-11271 GCA_030014365.1 Clarias pachynema
AGGGGGCTCCCACATTAAGCTACTACTACCACTCAGTCGGGAGGGCCGAAGACTATCACGTGTTTCCTCTGAACCACATGACGCAAGCCGACCGCATTTGAACCACTTGCTCACGCACCATTGGGGGTGGCGTAACACACTCGGAGGACAGCGCTATCCGCTCCTTCCGCCTGCGCGACCTCTCAGACTCCCCTGATTGGCTGTAGAGCCGTGATTAATGTGTGAGCACTAAGTACCTCTCATGTTCGAATCTCAACCCATTGACACTATTACAGAGTGTTGGGCGTGTCAGGGTAAGAAGGGAAGTGGAAGTGGCATAACTAAAGGCAGCCTGATGAAATATTAGAATGTGCAATTTTTGTTTCGTTGGGCAACATAGATAAATGTGTTGTTTCATTATAGAATGTGATAAATAAAAGCAGTAGTGTAATTTAATATTATGATAAAGCTCTATGTACTCGTGCTCACATTTCACTTTCACTGCTCTGAGAATGTGAGAAACGTCGGGTGTCGACAATTTCTGTTCAATTCGTGTTAGAAATGAGGACATTCCATTCAGTTCCAGTTCTTGTAATCCATACAGATAAAAATGTAAAGTATGTTCATATCATGTCAAGCTTTCTTTCCGTTATCTGATTCCACTTTCTCCTGAGGTAACATTAATAATGTGGATATTTATACAGTATATAACTGATCCTTAGCACTTAAGTTCTCCATGAATTCATCACTCTTGTAACTACAAATTTTTTCCGCACTCCAGTTAGATTAAAACTTCTGTTGGCCGTCTGTTGTCTTATAATCTGTTCAATGTTACAGGCTCCCCAGTCACTGCTGTGCAGGTGTGAACGTGTTACATCATTTCATTTGTAACTGCTGTGCGAGCAAAAAAATTGCATGGTTTTGTATTTTGTGGTCTGAGGGTGTATCCGGTGCTGAAACAACTTACAGAAGAGCATAAACAGAAGTGTTTGTATATCTGCAGACAGAATTTGGAGCGATACTCTAAGGAAGGTGAAAAGTTCTTAAAGAGATTAATCACTAGTGACGAGACATAAATTCATCATTACGAGTCTTAGAGTAAACAAAAACATCATCAATCCTCCTGGGATAGGATCCAGGCTCCAGGTCCCAGTGTAAAGTGGTATAGACAATGAGTGAGTGAGTGGATCTCTAAAACTGTTTAACAGCAAATGATGATGATGCATTCCCTTTAAACATGGATTAGCTTTACACTTGATACCGTACCTGTATACATATCACTCTGTCCAACCTTATCCTTCTGCACAAAAATACTAAGTGATTAATGGCAGACACAGTAGAGATACAACATATCATGTAATAACGTTATAGCCATATAAAGTTAGCTGATTATTGATAACTCTAGAACATTACTCAGTAAAACTGATAAGATTTTTTTCATTTAAAGTTAAAAACATTTCAAGCTTTCAAACTGCAACACCCGAATCAACAGAACTCCAGGGAAAAAGGTTCCAGCTATAAATGTATTTATTTCTGTCAGTTGTGCTCCCATGTTAATTGTACCAGAGTTATAGTTAATTGTATCTATAACTATTGCTGTTAAAAGGGAGATAAAACAATTATACAAAAATGAAATGTAAAAAAATTACATGGATTACAGTTATAATATAGTCTTTTAACCAAACTACACAACAATTCATCTGCCAAGCTGAAAAATACATCCAATCATTATAACACACACATCAGAACTGAAATAATCACAAATTATAATGCTGAGAATCTTACGATACTGCATGACTGTAACTGTACACATGTATTAAAGGACAGTTGAGAATACACAAAACACATGCTGCATATCAGTAGCACAATCGTATCTAAACACTAAAAGACGGGTAGGATAATAACTATACACATTATTTACACAGAACCCCAAAAGAATGAGCTTTGAGAATGCCGCATAGTTCCTTAAAATCAGTAAACAGAAAGCTGAATGCCTTGTCCACTTCTCATCGTATCATCTTGTAGTGCAAACCGTGACTTTATCATGGATTCATTTCCGAATTTATAACATTATTAGTTCTTCCTGTGGGGTCATCCAGGCCAAAGTCAACACTTCATGTAGCTGCATTTTAAGAGTTAATTCCCATGTGCTAACACTGCGCTGGTTCCCTCAGGGTAGTATGCTGTAGTTTCCACCATTGTGCACCGTTGTGTTCGTCTCCTGCTGATAAACCTTATCCTTTTAACGACCGTAATAAAAAATAAACAAGCTGGATGTTTAAATCAGAACTTGTGTCAGGTTACACAGTCTGTTAGATGGGTCTGGGGTTATGCTGGTGTTTTTATGCAAACACGTGGTCAAGACTAGCATCAGAGTTCTCTCTCATTCCACGAGTCCGTGTGCAATCCACAGGTAGACTCTCTTCATTTTAGTCCTTCGAATCAGAGCCTTTCTTGGCAGAAAAAGCAGTAATATAGAAAGTCCACATGGTGTTCAAAGTAGATTTTTAAAACACGTCTCGGTATATTAAATAGAACATATAAAATGAAAGAGAAGATAAGAGTAAAAAAAAAAGAAGTTAGCTTTAAATATATATATCAATATGTACAGACTCCAAATCTTCTGGTTTGTCATCACTGCAATAGAGAGACGGCAAAGGTTAATGCAGCATTCTGAAATAAAACATCACACTTTAAAAAAGTTCAAGTTGTAACGTTCAAACCTTATGCCAGCACCCTGGTATTGGGAGTCCATCCCGGTCCTAGGCAGAGAAATATCAAACAGATGACAAGTTACATTCATAAGTACTGCTTGGAAAATCTATTAGTTAAATCTTTTATCTATTAGGAAAGTCTTATTACAATACTTATTTGTATGCTTGGAATATACAGTAAGACCTCCATTAGTGTGCGCGTACTCGAGTGTCATTAGAGATGTTTCTTGTTAAAGAAGCAGTGTTTCCGTCATATATATATATATATATATATATATACTGTGTATATATATATATATATATATATATATATAGTATTATTTTTAAATAATACTTTTTCTGAAGGTAAAGTGCTGGTTAATCAGTTTTATTTTGACTTAAATTTTGTATTAATTATTTTTATATGAATACTTTCGGGTTGTGGAATGAATAATCTGAGTTTTCATTATTTCTTATGGGGGAAATTCATTTGATAAACGCGTGTTTTGATACACAAGCACGCTTCCGTAATTTATTATACTCGCAATCCAAGGTTCCACTGTACTTAAAACGGGGAAAAAAACTATTTCATGCATTTGACCTTACTGTGACCTTGGTCTTGTTTAGATCAATTCCAAAATCACTTTCCAAAATGCAAAATCGATGTAAGTATAAATATTTAAAATGTGTAACAAGTCATTCATTAATACATACTAAATTATAAATATTTTCCGTACATACCGTACCAGTCAAAAGTTTACACCTTCTAATTGAATGGATTTGGTTTAATGATTAATTTTTACATTCTAGAACAGTACAGATTTCAAAACTATGAAATAACACATATGGTCAAAGGTTCAACATATACGTCAGTTGTTATTTTAAAACACAAAGGTTTTGTATTCACAAAAACTATCAAGGACTAGTGTTGCCTCTCATGAAGACCCTCCTAGGAAAGCAAGACCAAGACCTCTGCTGCAGAGGAGAAGTTCATTTAGAGCTACTAATCAAAATAATCAATTAACAGCGGCTTTAATTGGAGTTGTTGTGAAGGCCTTACAGAGCACAAGTAGCAGACACATCTCTTTAGCTTTAGCATCGTTTTACAGTGTGGAAAGAAATACAAATCAGGTAAGACCACTGAATTAGAAGGTGTGTATAAACTTTTGACTGATTATGCACCATCCAGTTTTCACAGTGCAGGTAAAGATGCACAACGTACCACAGGACAAGGCTGATCCAGACCTGGAGGTCCCTGCTCCCCTTTCTCTCCTTTCAGACCCCTTTTCCCCAGCAAGCCTCTTTCACCCTGAAAGACATCAAAGGAGGTGTTATATAATGAAACAAACTATTATACCATCACAAATGATGTCATGATGTGTCTGAGTGTCTCTCTTTTTGACCTTTTCTCCTCGTTCTCCCTTATCACCCTTGTCTCCTCGAAGACCTGGGAAACCCTGTTTGGGGAGACATAAGCTCAGTAAGACCTAATGTCCATATAAGCTATAATGCTATCTACAAGGAGTGTTCAAGTCAATCTGGGACTTGTGATAAAATTTCTTGTGAATGAAGTCGTAAAATCAATTGACGTTTACAGAAGACTCTTAGGGGCAGTAAAACATTTGAATGGTGCAAAATAGGCTCTGGTGTGAGAAAACTTTCTACCCTGATGGTATCCATGTACAATTAAATGCTGTGATAAGTGCAATAGTGTAGCAGGGGATTATATAGAGAAATAAAGGGAGTTCTTACTCTTATAACCGTATTTTTTTTTATTTTATTTTGCACAATCAAAAGTACTGGTTTGACTTGAACACACCTTTTAATAATAGCTGTATAATCCTATTTAATATTAGCTATAAAATGCGAAAGTACCAAAGGGTACTCACATCTAAACCAGCTTCACCTTGTTTTCCCTGTTAGAACAAAATAATATCCATTTTTAAAGCAATAAGAACGTTTCCCAAAGTTAATACCCAAAATAAAATTTGAGTCGATTATGGCTTTTGGAAGACACTGACCTTTTCACCTTTTGCACCTGGTAGACCGACCAGTCCATCTGAGCCAGAATAACCTTGAAGACCCTAAACACAGGGACATCAGAGTATTACGGTTCACAAAAGACACTTATTTAAAGATGTCCCTTTGCATTGCTTCTCTCCTGGACAGTTATCATTTATCATCTACTGTATAAACATTGTAGTGTGAGAAACATGGCTCACCCGTGGCCCTTGTGGACCTTTTTCTCCAACATCCCCCTTTTCTCCTTTTATCGCCTCACCTGGCTCTCCCTGAGTAAAAAATGTTTACCTATACATCAAAAACAAACAAACAAACAAAAAAACGTCCTAGAGAATATTTTTTTCTCCTCGTGTCACCTGCTATTCCACTGTACCTTTTGGCCAGATATTCCATGATAGCCCTGGGAATAAAGGATATAAAATTATGGTGTTAAACATGTTTTATACAGAAAAAGATAAATTACAAAGCTAAATTCCCAGTGTTTAATTCACATTCTCTACTGTACAGTGTTCATATAGGTCCAGCTGAACTGAAATAAACTCTCAATGTGTTAAATCAACACTGGGATTTTGCTAAGTGATGATTATACAGGTAGTCACCGGTTAATGAACATTCGAGTTACGAATTTCCACAGATACAAACAGACAGCGGTTCTACAAACATTTGTAGATCTGAACAAATCACAGAAGTAGCTCACGAGAATTGTACAAGAAAATTGACATGGCAATTCTTCAGATGCCAATATTTACAATTATATGCAATATTTTTAGTGTGTAAGTGAATGTATAAAATGTATTACATGTGGTCTGTTGTATGTGTGTGTGGGGGTGTGAGGGAGAAATACGTTGGCCTCACTGGTTTCAGTGAATCAGTCCAGAAGCACCATAATAGAAAATGTCTGTCCTGTAAAGCTGTCCTGAGAGTGACTAATCCTAATTTAAGAAAATCCTCAACAAGCTCTGACAAAATGGCATCCGGGATTCCACTCGCGATTTAAAGGCGCAGACATATTTCACTGTGTGATTAATTTCCTTAGGCATGATTATAGGTTTTGGCCACATGTTGGCAATGTGGGAAACGGGACAGAGATTTAGTGAAGTGGATTGGTATGCTTTATATTGTATATTCATGTCAAAGGCATATAAGATTCACTTTGTCGGATTTAAGAACAATTCTGACTTACGAACATGCTCCTTGAACGGAACTCGTTTGTAATTTGGGGACTACTGTACAGTACCTGTATCTGAAAACACAATGAAAAATCTCTGATATATATTTACCATGATTCCTTGAGGGCCAGGTGGTCCTGGAGGCCCTGGAGGGCCTGGCAATGCGATCATCTGAGACTGAAAGAAGAATATTGACAATAAAATGTGCTGCAATAATAGCTTACATTTTGTGGAGTAGGTAGAAGGAAGAACACGTTTTCTAGTTCTAACAAGAAAACAGCAAGATTATATAGTAAATGCATACTCATAAATATAACGCACCAGATTGTCCTCAATTCTGGAGTCTCCCTTCTCCCCTTTCTGCCCACCAGCTCCCTGAAATAAACCAGCAAACTTTAATCAGTACTTTTTCTCTCCTATAGAACGGAATCTTTTTTTTCACTTTCATTTTCTCTTATATACATCACACTCACCGCTGACCCAGTCTGACCGATCTCTCCCCTCTCTCCCTTCTCTCCTGTCACTCCAGGTTCTCCCGTTTCCCCCCTTTCTCCTTTAAAACCCTGTAAAGAAAGTGGTGGATGACACAAAGTTAAGACACAAAGTAATTTACAAAGTCACAAGGTGTAGAGTGTTTAAACATATGTTGCAGATAAGATATGCTACAATACACGTTATATATGATTTACACTACCTGTCTGCCTTCAGGTCCAGGAATCCCAGGAGAGCCCATCTCTCCCTGTTTCAAAGGTCATAAAGGTGGTTAAAGCGCATTAATTGCACCGGGGTCATTTTAACAGCATGAACATGAAAAAGATTTTCTATTATCTGACATAGTGGTGTACGCATTGTATACAAATTTAGAAATAAGCATTCCTCTTGTTGCTATTGTGCCTTTAAGGATAGATTATCCTTTTATATAAAGTGAGAAGTATTTTATAACAATTTTATTTTATAACAAAGGCTTGATCATCATTAAATAAGTCCATGTAAATAAAGTTCTTACATATTCAAATAATTCAATATTTGCAGCTCTGAGATGAACCACAGTTATGATTAAATCAACAACTCCAACCATTTCACTTTGGTTGGTAGTTAAATTGGAAAAAAAAAAAGTTTGGGACAGGTTGGGGCAATCTGACTGCACGTAGCAAAACCACTTCTTTTTTCTGACTGCATGTAGAAGGCCAGTCGGTATGTAGCACATAGTGTGTTCATGTTGTCCCTTGCTTGTTAATGACCAAAGAGCAGGTCCTATTTAGCCCATACCAGGGACTGCTTCTAACCACAGCATACAAAAACTGTGATATCCAGACGTACAGTTTTCTTACTTTCATCTTTTCATACTTATTGAGGACAAAGTGCAAATCATGAGGAATATTCTCACCTTTACTCCTTGCTGTCCAGGAGGCCCAGGTGGGCCCTGTAGAAAAAGAATAAAATATAAATTAGTTTTGAAAATCAGCTGATTTTATCATTTTATCTCGATTTGAAATTGGCTCCGAAGTCGCTGTGGTCGGTACCAATTCGGTTAATTTTCTAAGCAGAGCGAACCCACATCGAGCCGTTAACGATTTAAACAAATTCATAAGGACATGGAAATAACTCTACAGCACTTTTAGACACGATCAATAAGGACGTATTATTTACATAATATCGTTTCTATACCGGGCGGTTAAAGAATTTAATGATGTTCTTTTGATTGTGTAAAGCTGCTTTGCGTCAATGTCAATTGTTAAAACTGCTATACAATTACAATTGAGTTTAATTGAATTCTACCGAGCCCTAAATAACTGATAATTAAACCGTTTTATCATGACTGTTTTGCTTAAAATATCACTTTGTAATATTTTGACATTACTTCCATCTACAATAAACAGGTAAGGAGGCGATAAAAACTGATAACACCCCCATAAATGTGCCTAAAAATCAATGATGACTCGATAACGGCACTTAGGAATTGATACCAAGGCAATAACAGGTGTTAATTTCGGGAGGGGGCAGCAGCTCCAATTTTCCTCCCGACATTAATGATGCTGATGAACACGTCAGAATTCACACAGAGACCAAAAGAGGCTGTAAGCAGCCGTTAGCGTCCTGTACCGAGCTCTCCAGAGGTCGTGAGGGATTTGCATCGGTCTAAAAGAAAATTCGGCTCAGTGGAATGTGGATTTAACACTACTACAAATTAACATGCTCTTAATATTATAATGACCTGAGAAATCCCACCTGCACCTGTAATCTTTCAGACAGGTCAAAGTTCTCTGAGACTCCTGGAGCACCCTTCACCCCAGCAAAACAAGAAGAATAAGAATGATGATAAAAAAATATACAGCACATTATATGATTGAGATGAATTCATTAGATCCGTTGATTGAGGACACACCCCTCTTACCTGGAGCCCTGGAGCACCAGCATCCCCTTTATCTCCCTGTAAAAGGAGGTGTGCAGCTGAGTTTGTTTTTCAATACGAGCTGCTCCATGCTGTAAATGTTATCTGATTCACTTTATATGTTCTTTATAACAGTGGTACCTTTATGCCTGGTGGTCCATCCGCACCTCTTTTCCCTTCATTACCTGGCTCACCTTGTTCTCCCTGCAGAGGAACAATGAGATAAAGACAAAAAGGCAAAGCTTAAGCAAATAATACGAATACAAAATTCAAAACTTGGACCTACATTTGGTACAGACTTTGGTGAATATTACAGTCAATAAATGTTCTTTTAATTGATTCTACAGTAGGTAAGGTTTGACAGCATACCTTTAGCCCTGGAGGACCCTGAAGTCCCGTTGATCCAGCCTCTCCAACATCACCCTGTGTCAGAGATAGTACATTTAACAACAGTGCCAAGCTTAACAATTGTGCCAATGTAATACAGGTAGTCCCCGACTTACGAATGAGTTCCGTTCCGGGAGCACGTTCGTAAGTCTGATTCGTTCTTAAGTGCGACAAAGTGAGTCTTACACGCCTTTGACACAAATATACAATATAAAGCATACCAATCCACTTGGCTTAATCTGTCCCTTTTTAGAGGGGAGAGCTGTTTTCCACTGTATTGAACTGTGAACTCTGATTTGTTGAGGATTTTCTGAAATCAGGATTATTCACCATCAGGAGAGCTTTTCAAGACAGAAATTTTCTATCATCGTGCTCCCGGACTGATTCATTGAAACTGTTGAGGCCGACTAATTTCTCCCACACGAACACGCATAAAATATACCGGACTTTAGAGATTTTATGCATTCATTTACACTCTAAAAATATTGTATATAATTGTAAATATTGGTATCTGGTGCACTGCAGTGTATTTTTTGTATAATAAACGTGAGCTACTTCTACGACTGAACCGGAAGTAGAACGGCGGTCTGTTCGTATCTGCAGAAATTCGTAACTCGAATGTTCGTAAGTCGGGTCGAATGTTCGTAAATCTGTAATTAAAATCAGTTGTAATAAATGACTTACCTTTATACCAGATGGCCCTCTTGGACCCTTTTAAAGTGGGAGGATATCGACAGTCAAAATCAAATCATTTAATCAAACTGAAGAAAAAAGTGTTTTTGCTATGTATTTGATGCAACACTGAAACAATCGAAACCTGAAATACCAACCTCATTCCCATCCTTGCCAGGAAGACCCTGTTAAAAAAGAGATCTGATATTAGTGCATCAATTCATTTTGCACAACCATTGACACTTAAAAATTTTATATATACCTTTTTTCCCCCCCTATATTTCTATATTTCTATATTTTGTAATATTTTTTATTATGCCCTTATTTGTACAGTTTATTTTACTAGTTAAATTTATTTTCTTTAGTATTTCTTTTTATTAATATTTATTCCTTACGTATAAGCTTTTATTTTCTTTTTAAGGTCACTGGCAGTCGTATAAGCATTTCACTGCATATCGTACTGTGTATGACTGTGTAAGTGACAAATAAAATTTGAATTTGAATTTGATTTAAAAAGTGTGATGGTGTGGTTATAAAGATTATCCACTAGAGGTCTCTCTTCAACAACTTCACATAAATCACATCAGTAGTACTGCACTCTGAGACTGAACCCAATCTGCATGGACACTTCACATCTTACGCAACTAATGACAACAGCTTGAGACCAGAACTCAAAAGAAAAAAAAAAACGACCATTAGGTTTGTTTTGTGCTGTGTGTTCTGTCTGTGAATAGTTAAGAGTAATTCAGTCTGTAATAGGGAACTTGTATATAAAAGAGAAATGTGTAAACAACAGAATTAAGCCTGAACGGCACTGTCTGCTTTGAAGGAAAAGGAGAAAATAATCGAATTCTACAGCTGATAGAACTAATGTTCCATAGATGAAAGCCTTCTGTAATAAATACGCGATGTATGTTACAGATCTTTTTACAAGTATAATTAATTTCCCCTCTGGCACAAAGCCAGCTTCATTGATTTCGTGGTCTGTAATTATACATGAAGGCTATGAAAACATGTTTGAGAAAATTGAGCATTGTGAAGCACAGAGTGTGTTTGCTGAAGTGTCAGTAATGTTTAGGTGGAATAACAGCAATACATCCAATGGCGTGAGCATGAACAAATTTAGGTTAAGCAGTGAAAGCAGTTGTTAAAGAAACATGCACATTTGATTAAATTCAAGATGTGACGTGGAGGAGGCCATCTAGGGACTCAACAAACGTCCCTTATGCTTCTATTTATTATAAGTAAGACACAACACCATGTACTGTTTAAGTCAATGCCTTTTGGAGACTCAGGGCTTTGCGTTGCGGACTGGGTGAAAAGGCCGGATCCTTGGCATCAGGCCTTAAGCTTTTAATGAGGTAGTTTTATGCAACCGAGGAAAAACACATTTACAATTCGCATGACAACAACAGGAAATGCCATTTGAGCAAATGAGCCCAACACATGTGTTCAGGTTATGGAGAGAGAAACCGTTAGTGAGAGTTAGAGAAGATGAGGAAAGCAGGTTCGTCGATGAAAAATGAGGAAATTTGTACCTCAGATCGTGTTGAGCTGATAAAGAGTTTAAAATGGGATCAGTAGAACAACAATCTCTTGTTGCTTGATGTCTAATCTCAATGGCCAGACTTATAGCTTTTACTGGACTATAGTCATGAACTATGTCAAGGAAGCAACTAGACTGACATGAAAGATGATGAACCACAACCACGACCTTCATCTAGATCAGGGATTGTATTGGATTAAATTTTAAGAAGGTCTAGTCAATAAAATGCCAATTTTAAATTTCTATAGCATTTCAATTATATTTTTTTGTCAATTTTCAGTAACTATGTTAAACTTGTGGATTTTAACAGTGGAACCTTGGATTACGAGCATAATTGGTTCCAGGAAGCGGGCTCGTATTCCAAAACACTGCGTTATGTGTGCGCGCGCGTAATTTAACACAATTTGTTAA
>JAQMYL010057720.1:0-11246 GCA_030014365.1 Clarias pachynema
TATATATATATACACATTAACCTCACACCACCATAGCAAAGCATTTGATTTGAACAATAAAATACACTTGCTCCTACCACAACTTACTAAAAAAATAAGTAAAAATGTACATAAACTTACCATATAATACTGAGTGCTCTGAGCATGATACAGTCAGAAGTGAAGAATCCAGAAAGTTCGCCAAAGAATAATCTAACTGCTGCATGAAAATAACATACAGAAACAAAAGACATATTAAGACATTCCCCAATTGTTTCTTCCGACAACTTAAAAATATTTTAAAATATACCAACAGACTTTCCACACACAGCTTCAGTGAAGATTACTAGTAATTTACCTAAAATTGCATTTAAGATTACATTTAATAAATTGAGTTTTTTTTTTTTTTATTTGTGTGTGCAACAAACAAACTTCTCATAAAATAAAGTACAGCCGACTATTGGCACAAAATATAAAACATGAACTCCGCACAGCTCCATATCAAAGTCTAACTTTAAAAGTGGAAAAGTAAATGAACATGAAAATGAGCTTGCTCCTACCACAACTAATAAATTTAAAATTTAGGTAAAAATTCATTATAACTTACCATAAAATACTGCCAGCTTTTAAGTGGTGTGCCCCTCGCTTCAGAAGTGAAGAATCCAGAAAGTTTGTCATGCCGTGTCTCAATTCCAAGAACAGACTTGACTTGGAAGTGCACACTCAAGGCTTTGAGGAGACCGGATATATTGCAAATGGAAAGCAGAGTACAGGATGCGTCACACAGCTGCGATATATTATACCATAACCGTATTATACCAAAGATTGCCTTTTAGAAATGCACAAAGTGAAATAAAGTCGCTGTTTTCATCACTGTAAAGTTATCACAACCAGCGGTGGGTTTCAGAACTTATTTCTGAGGTGAGGCAGCGTTGGGCGGATACATGAGGTCAGGGCACCTGTAAATCTCCGAAATCGTTGAGGCAATTTTTAAAATTGACGCTATAATTAACAACCGATTGATGTTTTCGTCTGTACACACACATTCTCACTTAAAAAAATATATACTTTCTGACACAATAACAGTAATACTTCATACATTTTGCAGGCTGTCATTTGAAGAAAGCAGAGAATAAAGAATAAACCAGTTGTTTGGTCAAAATAACCCAACCAGGTGTTTATTTGTAAATGACCCACTACATTTCATTTGACCTAACATAGATCAACCCAACAATGTGTTTAAAATACCCGAAATAAGCCAGAATTTTGACCCAGCATGAAGAATCCAACAAAGTGTTTACAAAAACAACCCAGCATTTTTTAGAGTGTAAAGGTTATAGAGACATTCTGCACTTTGATAGCAGGCAGTGCTCTGATGTCCACAAATCATTCAATATCAATCTTATTAGTTTTTAGCGAGCGGGGCTTTACGTTTACTCTCTCCGACTTGTTCCATTATACAGTTCACTTCAAATTGTGCTTCCTGCTCATTACTCCCTGTGCAGGGAATGTCAGTTTTAAGGAACTTCTGTTCATAAGGAAAATCCCTCCTTTTCGAACACTCTGCGACAGACATCACTTCATCTGTGTGTTACCATGGAAACGTCAGTACCCCAGATAAATGTCACTGCTACTGTGGAAATTTCACACTACTAAAATAAATATAAAATATTTATTGAAATAAAAACCGATACAATTACAAAACATACTCTACTGAAATGTGTAACTTATGAATGAATTATTTGCTTCATTTACAAGATGGAAATTACTACTGTGCATTTTAGACAGATTACTGGCCTATGTAATGGTAAGGATTTATTGATTAAGCACACTTTTTATTAAGGTATTACATTAACTATAAACTCTTATTCTGTCAAATTGACATTATGCCATCCTCGATAATAATGATAATAAATATATAAATTCTTTTTCGAGATTCATTTTATTCAGCATTCCAGCAAGGCGCAGTTGCTGATGGGAAATTTAGCATGTCCACTTCCAGTGAGGTGATGAAGGATTGTGCACTTGTTTGGCTCTTTGCAGTTTGAAATCGTACTTAACAAGGCTGGATACGCTGTTTAGTCCACTTTGTAGAGAACTACTAAATGATTGGAAAACAGCTAGAGTTTCCAATGCCTCAGTGTGTTACCATATGTTTTCACCACTCGTGCAACCAGATTAATTGAAACTAACCATTGTAGAATAGAATAGAATAGCATAGAATAGAATAGAAAAGAAAAGAAAAGAAAAGAACAGAACAGAACAGAACAGAACAGCATAGCACATGATTTCATGTTAGAATTTCTTCTATATACCCGAGATGGTAGAATGACTAAACAAAGTATTATACATTACATTATAATAAGGACACGATAATGATTCACTTTAAATCCTCAGTGTATAGAATGGGTCATAACACAGATAGATTCAACATGGGTTAATCCATAATCATAAATGTTGCAAAAACACAGAGGTCACAACCAAGAAACTAAATCAAAACTGGGACAATGAACACAGGAAAGACATTAAGCAACATCGAGTATGGGGGGGGAAATGTTTTAGGTGAAACTAGGAATACATCCACACAATCAGGGCATCACATCATCACGTGACCACTAGAAGTCACCATCACATCAGGATTAGCCTAGCTTTAACACAAAACAATAAACAAACAAAATAAATAACCCCACAATATTGCACCTTCTAGTATCATTATCTTTGTACCTGTTCATCCAGAATTATAAATAAAAATAATTATAAACGAATGACAAAACAGAAGGTACAGTAAATCACTCATAAAAAGACAGTCATCGTCAATACCGCTTTATCCTCTATACAAGGTCAGGGGGGCCTGAAACCTATCCCAGGGGAATTAGGGCACAAAGCAGGGTACACCATGGATGGGGTGCCAATCCATTGCAGGGCACACACACCTACTCTAAAAATTTAGTAATGCCAATTAGCCTAATCTCCATGTCTTTGGACTGTGGGAGGAGTACCTGGACTCCATGTATACAGATCTGAGGCGGGAATCAAACCCAGACCCTGGACGTGCAAGGCCGTCCTAACCACGAGACCACCATGCCATCTTAAAAAGACAGTCTAGTTCAATCATTAATGTCATAAATGGGCAAACTCTATCAGCACTTAGGGCTCTTTTATTACCTTATGAATATTAATCACATTCACACAACTACATCCTACAGTAAATTACTGTTGTTTTTACTTTTCCTCACCAGTGATCCATAGTGTCTGTCGATTGCTGTACAGTGTGTGGGCACCTGGTTCTCCTCCGTCTCCTTTGCACACCTAAACTCCTGTGTGATTAAGACCAGCAGGACTGAGAGTGTAGGAGCCTCCATATCCAGATACAGCTGTTCACAACTGACAGGACTGTGTGCAGCATCTTCATTCCAGCTGTACTGCCAGCTACACACACTTTCATCCTTGCATCTCCACTGAACACCTAAATATTCGGATTTATGGATGCTGTAGGTTTTGATCTAATTAATAACATCTAAACTATAATGATGAATTTGATGTACATACAGATTCATGCAAAAGTTTAGGCACCCCTTGATAAATAACAGATTTTGGTGATTTTTTTACTAGAAAAGATGTTAACACAGTCTCTCTTGGAAATGGAAAATATGCACAATATTTTCAGCAAACATTGATTCATAGTTACTTCTTATGCAATAAATGAAAATCAAAAATCAAAACATTATTAGGCCACTGTGCAAAACTTTGGGCACCCTAAGAGTTTCATAGTCTCGAATTCTTTTTACAATGTTTCAGACCTCAATCAGCTTGTTAGACCTGATGCATGGCAACAAAGCTTTACAAATACATTGACTCTTCAACCATGGCTTCCTCTAAGAAGCTGTGTAAGACTGAAAATGAAAGTTTTTGATGCCCACAATGCAGGAGAAGGCTACAAGAAGATAACAAAGCATTGTCAGCTTGCAGTTTCCACAGTGAGAAATGTATTTAAAAGATGGTTGTTCAGGGGAAGTGTGAGATCTGGAACACCAAGAAAAGTCTCAGAGAGAACTGCTCGTATGCTGGTCAGATAGACAAATCTAAACCCCCATTTGACTGCAAAAAACCTGCAGGATGATTTAGTAGTCTCAGGAGTGGTGGTGCACCATTCCACAAGACCTTTATGGAAAAGTCAGCAGATGAAAATTTTACCGGCATCCCCATCATTAAATGCAACATCAGAAGTATGTAACTGAACATCTACAGAAGCCTTATGCATTTTGGAAACAAGTGCTGTGGACTGATGAAGTTAAACTAGAACTATTTGGCCACAATCAGCAAAGGTATGTTTGGAGAAAAAGGAGCAGCATTTCATGAAAAGAACACCTTGCAAACTATTAAGCATGGGGGTGGATCTATCATGCTTTGGTGTTGTGTTGCAGCCAGTGGCACAGGAAACATTGCACAGGTGGAGGGAAGAATAGTTCCCTTTCAAAAGCTACACTCGATGCTGCGCGAAAGTGCTATGGGAAACGTTCCTCGTGACCAGTTGTGAAGCACGTTTGTGTCAAACATGCCAAAAATTTTGGCATGTATAACCTCGGTCAGGTGACGTCACACTATTAGGTGCACCTGGAAGTTATAAATAGGGATGAACCGGTAACTTCCACAGATCATTTCCTCTTCAGGATCCGTCTTGTGGTGTGTGCGTGTGTGCAAGCAGATTTCTCTGGGAAGTAATAATTTATTTACTTACCATGGCTGAATCTAGCAGAAAATGTGTCTATCCGTCTGAGAGGAGTCTCGAGGATGGCGATTTCCACACTTATTGTGTCAAGTGTTTGGGGGAAAGGTACGCTGTCCTCGGGCTTGAGGGAGGATGTGAGCATTACGATCTCCTCCCTATTAAAGTCCTTCGCGCTCGGCTCGCCTTCTTTAAAACGGAACTACGAGCCGCAGCGCATTCTTGGGGCTCGCGTGTTGATTTGGCGGAATCACAGCAGAGCGAGCTTTCCCTTTCTCTCGCTCTTTCGACCGAATCGTGTGCCGTTACCGCCTACTTCTCAAGCGCGCTTCGGCGCTTCTTGTGAAGTAGCGGAAGAAATTTCCTCTCTCGCTTCTGCAGACATGGAAACTGTCACTTCGGAGTGCCCCTCTAGAGATGAGCAGGCGTATCAGGAGTTATTAGAGGTAGTGACACGTGCGGTTGAGCGCTTACACCTCGAATGGCCGCCGGAGCAAGACTCCCCCAAGCGGTCGAAACTAGACGACAGGTTTCTGTCGGGTGGCCGGGGGGAGGAGCATCATCGGCGCTCCCTTCCCTTCTTTGGTGATCTCCATGACGAATTAACCCGTTCATGGGAGAGGCCATATTCATCCCGTGTATTTGTGCCGTGTATTTGTGGCATCTATTTATGCTAATGTCGTGGATGCAAATACACGTGGTTACATGACGATGCCCCAGATAGAAGAGACGCTTGGGGGCTATCTCTCCCCTGGGATGTCATCCTCCCTGGAAAAGCCCACGCTCCCCTCCAAGCCATGCAGATTGACATCTTTGCTGGTGGGGAAGGCTTTTCAGGCAGCAGGTCAAGCTGGTTCTGCTCTGCACACCATGGCTGTCTTACAGGCATACCAGGCTGACTTGCTAAATGACCTGAGCACCGGCGGGGTTGCTAACGAAGCGCCGTTTTTGGAGTTACGCCGAGCCACGGACTTGTCTCTCAGGGCAACCAAGCAGACGGCCCGTGCTATTGGCCACTCCATGGCTGCCATGGTGGCTACAGAGAGACATCTGTGGCTTAATCTTACGGGCATCAAGGACAGGGACTGTGCTTTCCTTCTTGAGGCCCCTATCTCGCCTTCCGGACTGTTCGGTGACGACGTCACGACCGTCATGAACAAGTTTCGGGACACAAAGTTCCATGAGGAAGCCTTTGTTAGGTTCCTTCCCTGCCATGCTCAACAGGCAGAACTGTTGGCCACCCAGTTCCGACCAGCTCTGTCCTCCCCGAGGCGCGAGGTTCAGAGGGAGAGTGTGGCGAGCCGAGCACCCCCTCGTAGTGACCGGGGTGGAGCTTGCCGCGCTTCATGATCCATCGCGAGGAGAACGAACCTGAGGACCATTATATCTGAGCGGAGAAAGTCCTCAGGACCGTGAGGGTGTCTCTCAGATAACGTTAGGTGTTCAGGATGCCGAACACCTAACACACCCGTCTAGCTGAAGTGTCGAAGTTCGTGCACCTTTTAGAGAGGCTGGCAGTGGGGAACCTACTGCCAGCTATGTCTCTTTAAGCACGAAGCACTGTGGAAGACCACCACCCTCAGGAGACCGGTGTTTAATTCCCGCCGCCACTGGTGTTTCGGGAGACAACGGTCTCCGACGAAGTGTTAGGTGCCCTCCTGTCATGTTTCAGGACGCCGAACACCTAACAGCCACCACCATCACCACCACCCCTCCGCCTAGCTAAGCGACAAAGCACCCGCCCTCTCGGAGAAGCTGGCAGCGTGTAAGCTACTGCCAAGCATGTCTCCTTGGCTACAGGATTAAGTCATTGTGTTTCAACGGCGTGGGTTTCCACTTCCGTGAAACCACAGTGAGCACCTCTGTTAATTCAAAATCACAGGCTTGCTGGCAAAAGGGGCCATAGCATGTTCCCCTCCCAGACAGAGCCATTCGGCGCCAACACGTCGCCCTAGCTCACCTCATTTCTCAGGGTGGAGTCTTAACACCACAAAAGCGTTCTCCTTCCAACATAAGGTATGAAGTTGAGTGTCATGCGGAATCCGAGCGCAATGCGGGCACAGCTGTCTCCTGCGCACGCCAAATTCATTATAGCACTCTAAAGGAGTACAAGCTAAGCCAGATGGTAACGTCACCACTCCCAGAGTGGTTTCAGTGGTGGCTAAGTGCCGGGGGATTTCATCCAAGGGCCAATCCCCAGAGGCAATAAAGTTTACACGCCGGGAGCTTCGTACCCTCTCTATGTCGTTCAGACCCTCATCCTTGACTCTGGGTCCCATTCTAGGTCCGTGTTGTCGTCGCAAGTTGCTAACGGCAGACGTTTTTCCCTTATGGGCCGGAGCGTGGCCATCCAGCCCGAAGGATCTGGAGAGGTCATCTTCTCGTGTGACACATCAATTGACCCGAAATGATGACTCTATTTCTGGCCCTGAAATACTCCCTCCAGCAGTCAAGAGGTTAACATGTCCTAGCGCGGATGGACAACACTATGGCAGTCTTGTAAATATTGCCTGGGCAGACTAAGCTCGCGCCGCTAAGAATACTGGCGCACTGGGTTCTGCTTTGAGGACAGGACAAATTCTGTCCCTCAGGATCATTTACATTCCAGGACATGGTGAAACATGCAGACCCAGTCCACTGCCGAACTGTTTCAGTGCTTGAGGGGTTTCTAAGCATGTCATGCGGCAGGTTGCCTTTTCCGCAAGACATCTGTCAGGCTTCATAGTTGGATGCCAGGCTCGCGGGTTCTCGAGTCAGCATCCCAGAATTATGTCTGGGTAAGACTTCTTGGGGGACTGTGCGCACACTACACACCCCTGGGGGTCCAGACACTTGCAGTGCTGCGGAGTGGGTATTCTCGTTCCCATAGCGCTTTCGCGCAGCATCGAGTGTAGCTTTTAAAAGGGAACGTCTCGGGTTACTTTGCTGTAACCCTGTTCACTGAAAAAGCGGGAACGAGATGCTGCACTTCAATGCAGCACTGCATGCGTTACTGGACATCCTTCAGACAAAATTGACCTGGGGATGTTACTGGTTCATGCCTATTTATAACCTCCAGGTGCAGCTAATCGAGTGACGTCACCTGACCGAGGTTATACATGCCAAAATTTTTGGTGTGTTTGACACACACGTGCTTCACAACCGGTCACGAGGAACGTTTCCCATAGCGCTTTCGCGCAGCATCTCGTTCCCGCTTTTTCAGGGAACAGGGTTACAGCAAAGTAACCCAAGTCGATTCCACTAAATACCAGCAAATTCTGAAAGCAAAAAAATCTGTAAAAAAAGCTGAAGCTGAAAAGAGGATGGCTTCTACAACAGGACAATGATTATAAACACAACTCGAAATCCACTATGTAATACCTCAAGTGATGCAAGCTGAAGGTTTTGGAATGGCCATCACAGTCCCCTGATTTAAACATCATTGAAAATTTGTGGGTAAATCTTAAAAGAGCTGTGCATGCAAGACAACCCAAGAATATTACAGAACTAAAAGCCTTTTGCAAAGAATAATAGGAGAAGACTTGAAAAAACTAAAAGACTTTTATCTGGATATAAAAAAGCATTTGCAAGCTGTGATATCTGCCAGAGTAGGTGTTATTAAGTACTGATTACTGATTGTGCACCCAAACATTTGCACAGTGACACAATAAGGCTTGTATTTTTAAAAAAATCTTTTTTCAATTTATGACATAAAAAGTAACTATACATCTCTGTTTGCTAAACATATTGTGCATTTTTTCCATTTCCAAGAAAGACTGTGTTAACATCTTTTCAATTAAAAAATCACCAAAATCTGTTATTTTTCTAGAGGTGTCTAAACGTTTGTATAAAACTATATATAAAGATGATTTAAGAGCAGTGGAAAATGCTACAGTTCCCTTTTATCAAATTTATCATCTAATTCAATTTGGCACAATGATGTAGTGGTTAACACTGTGGCTTCGCACCTCAAGGGTTGAGGGTTTGATTTCCTGTGTGTGTGTGTGTGTGTGTGTGTGTGTGTGTGTGTGTGTGTGTGTGTGTGTGTGTGTGTGTGTGTGTGAGTTTGCATGTTCTGCCCGTGCTTGGTGGGTTTCCCCTGGTACTCCGGTCTCCTCCCACAATCCAAAGACATGCAGATAGAATTGAATTCTAACTAGAATTGTTCTCAAATTGCACTGTGGGGGAAATGGCAGAAATCACTGCCATTGTGAGAAGCTGGAATGTACATGTATAGACCCATTTGGGGGAAGCAGATTGAATAAAATGCCAGCACTGAAATCACACTCTTTCTCTGTTCTCCTGCTGAATGCTTGCTCTCTATCATTAGCCAGCTACACACACTTTCATCCTGTATGTCACATCTCAGAGTGACGGCGTCTCCACTGAAGTTGAGGATTATCAGGATTTATTGATGATGTGGGTTTTGGTCTTATTAATAATAGAATAATTCAAATTGATCTAAACTCTCATGATGAACTATGAACTATCATGCACATATAAAGATGATTTAAGATCAGTGGAAAATAATACATTTCCCTTTTATCACATTAATAGTCTAATTTACAAATTAATCTACATCTGTTAATGTTAACCTTTGATCATGTATTAATTGTATTTATTAACAGCTATCATCTGAAATGAATAATGCAGGCTGTAGTCTTTATGATGCACAAACATTATGACTCAGATAAACACAATGGTTTTACCAGACTGCAGCTTCCATCAGCCCCTGAGTGTCACATACAGTACACACCTGTTTTGTGTTTTTTTTTTTTTTTTATCATTGGTGAGTGTATTTTAGTTTTAGGTGTTAGATAGATGGTTGTTTTGCATTGGCTGTTATTGCTATTATGTTATGTGCTACTTAGAATCTAGCTTCTGTTTACAAAAGAATACAAGACCGCTACGAAGATACAGTAGGATGTGCAAGCCAAGATTTCACTGCTGGCATAAAATTATTATTTTTTAAAATTCTTTGCCATCATAAGGAGCTGGAATGTACCTGAACAGCCAGATTTGGGGGAAACAGATTCCATGAAATTCACTTAAATCCTGCTGTCACACTATCTCCATTTTCCTGCTGCATCCTTCTCTCTCATTATTAAAAGTTTAGTTTCTTATCTTCTTTCACTCACTAATACCATTAATAAACTTATTTCAGCTTATGTTCATGGAGCTCATTGTTATAATTTCTGTTTGTGTTTCTTTTCTTGTTTTACATTAAAATGTTAAATGCCTTTTTCAAATCTCTGACTCTTACAAAGTGCTGACACTGGAGATTCCTTCTATCAATTAAAGTACTTAAAATAAATGTCTCCTTACAGAAAACTGCACCCCATCAATAACTACATTTATTTATTTATTTATTTATGTAGGTATGTATTTATTTATTTATTTTTGTCAAACATATTTTAAACTCTTCATCAGGTTTTGTATCCAGGATACACGTCTCTCTGAAAGAGCGGTCATGATAGCTGGTTTTATTTATTTGTTTGTTTATTCCTGAATAAGTTGTAACACCTGTGTCCACTAGTCTGTATCTCACATATGAGAGTAAATCTCTCTGATAAACACACACTTAACTGATTTACTTACTTTACTGACTTAAACTTTGTTAGACCTCTCTGGTCTCAAATCCTGTTTGAAATGTATTTCAACATGATTTAAAACATTATAGAATAACATGAAATTGTTATAGTTATGCACAATTTATATTCTCACTACTTCTATCTTTAATCATCTTGGAAATAGAAAAAAAAAATCATGTTTTACCTTTTGCAGTAATCGTGACTTTGCTGTACTCAGTGTAGTAGTGTGTGTTTGCCCAGGTGTTATTTCTGCGTGCTCTGCACTTATACACTGTGTCTCCTGTATTATTCACTGTCACAGGAAATGTGTTGCTGTTTACTGGGTCAGTAGTCACACGCTGTAACTGCTGATCATTTTTGTACCAGACAAACTCCCATCCAGTGACTTCCTTCAGCTCACAGGTCAGAGTGACGGTGTCTCCAGTGTAGATGGAGCTCTGAGGATTCACTCTCATAGTCGGTTTGGGTTTTGCTGTTGGGATGAAATGATGAAGGATTCAGAGCTGCTTATCAGAGCAGATATTTCTACAGTTGTCTGCTTTCCAGTGTTGTACATGAACCCGCTCATCTTTTGGTGAACTGAACGGTTCAGTTTTTAACTAAAGATTGTGAAAGTGAACATTATTAACATGCAGGGTGATGAACGTGTAACGGCAAAGACTTCATTTGATTTCTAATTTGATTTCTAATACTGCCAATCAGTGTCAAAAGTATTCACATTCATTACTTGAGTAGAAGTATGGATACTAGGGTTTAAAAAGACTTCTTTATAAGTTGAAGTATCAACTCAAGCTTTTTACTCAAGTAAAAGTGTAAAAGTACTGGTTTCAAAACTACTTAAAGTCAGTCAGTCATCTTCTATACCGCTTTATCCTGTATTCAGGGTCGCGGGGGCCTGGAGCCTATCCCAGGACGCTTAGGGCACGAGGCAGGGTACACCCTGGACAGGGTGCCAATCCATCGCAGGGCAC
>JAQMYL010058020.1:0-11234 GCA_030014365.1 Clarias pachynema
AAATTTATTAAAAATCTTTGCTCGTCTTGCGGAACACTCGTAAACCGTGTTACTCGTAATCCGAGGTTCCACTGTATATATAAATAAAAACCCTTAAACCCAATAAAGATGATTCATTAATACTTTCTCTTCTATTTTTGAACACACATTCATCCTTTGCTGTTCCCCTCAAGCCCTTATTTTGAACTCCTCTTCATCCCTGATACCAAAATTCAAGTTTAAACTAAAAAACCTATAGATAAAGACTCGGATTCAACCACCAATGACCAGGAGAGGATAAGGATGACTGGGGGCAGTAAAAAGACAGAGTCTCGTGAGAAGGCCGAATCTGAGTCCTCCTCTTTTAAAGTGGGACCCATGGTGTCTTCTTCCGACTCTTCAGTGGAGGACTTGATAGATGAGGTAATTCTTCTAAACAAACCGTACAGACACATTAATATGGATAGAAAGGGAGTGGACTGGTCAACAAAAAATTCACAAACCAATCATCTTTATAGGGGACTTAGCCGAGTCCCCGAAATCAGGCACAAAAATATGCAAGTGGATAGTTTTCCGGTCTAGCCAATAGGTAAAAAGTTGCAAAGCTGTGTCCTTAGTCCAGTGCACCGGGTCCCTAGGATCTACCCTGAATCGAAGTGGGTTCAGTTCCTGCAAAGGGTTCGCATGCGTTAATAGAAAGGCGTTCAACTTTTTTAGATTTTCCTGTTGGCGCTCAGGTAAAAGGTCTGAGAAATTAACCAGTGGGGTGTAGATTGTGGCATAGGGGAAGGTAAATGTAGCCACTCTCCACAGTTCTTGCAACTGTTTTTTAGTAGTGCTTTCAAATGTCTGTTCCCTGTTATTGATACCGAGAGATAAGATCACCTTTTGTGTGTTAGGGTTTGGATCCAATTTTTGTAAAATTTTGGCTATGTGACTGAAATTCGCTCCAGGGAAACTGTCCACTTGTATTGACTACTTGTATTGAGTAATACGGTATTCTAGATAAGTTTGAATCTCCAATAAACAAGATGGGTTTTTTTTACTTCTAAATTCCAATCTAGAACCTTTCTATTTGTGTTAATGTGTCTATTAGGAATCCGAACAGTAGGCGTCCGTGTGTTTTTAACTGGGGATCCAAAATTCCCACTAGGTCGTCTACACAGGGGAGTCAATGCAAAGAGAGGCGGAGAAGGAAGGGAAAGGGAAGGCTCAGATCGGGCTTTTCTTAAGGATACAACATCCTTTTCAGTGGGCCCATTCATCACTTCTTCCTTCTCCTGTCCCTCCACCTCCTGAGTTGACTCACCCTGTGAAGAAAAAATGTCGGGTTCCATTAGCACACTAACATTACTACGTGTTATAGGTTTAAATGGAATTGAATCAATGGTGGAGTCTTGATGTTGTCTACAAACACTCGGAAAGGATTCATGTATTAATGCACTAACTACCTTGACTCTGTTGGAGTTATTTTCCTGGATTAGAGGTGTTACAACGGGCTTCAACAGTTGCACCTGTGGAGAGCACACTACATGATTAGTAGGTTCTTGAACCTGTCTTTTTCCTACAACTAAATCCTGTACTTTTTTAAATTATAGTTAGGATCTGGGAATTGGATGAGGAATAGCGTTCAGGAACAAGGGCTATGGGAAAGGTTAGGGTTTGGGAATGAGGTTAGGATTAGAGATTGGGATTTTGGGTTGAGTTATGATTAGGAATAGGAAGTTGGATGAAGAATAAGGTAAGAAACTGGGATTAAGGTTAGGGTTTAGGGACAGGGTTGGGATTAGGAGTCAGTTTTAGAAATAGGTTATGGTAAGGGTTAAAATTAAGGTTCGGGCCTAGAGAGAGAAATAAAAAGGTTCAAATAAGTTGAATTTAAAGAAAACCTTTTTATAAATGTGTTCAAGCAAGTTAGGAATCCTAAGGAAAGTGCTTCCAGTACTATATGTAATAATAAGTGCAAAAATAGGAATAAGTGCTACAAGATCACACTAAAGAAAATTCAAGACAAACCAAAAAAGAAGGAAGAAATAGAGTCCTTTTGAGTCATTGTCTGTTTTATTAAAAAACAAAAATATTAAAAGGTTAGATTAAATTTTTCCTTTTTTCTTCAATACATACAAAACCAAAGGAGAGGGGGGAGAAAGCGGGTGATGGGAACAGTCATCAAATTATCAAAAAAATAAAAATAATCCATTAAAACTCAATGTGTATTTAATCTTTTACCGCTGTTATTTTTGTCTAGATTACATTGAATTCTAAGCCTGAGACCTCTAAAAATTCTCCACTACATATTTTCTAAAATGTTAAGACAATAAGGTAATTGTATTTTAGTAAATTGTAAGTTCCCATAATGGGTAACCATGGGATACAATGTACTTATTGATAGGATGAAGATTTTGCTGCTCCTGAGAACCTAAAATATCTCAATACTGAATAACGGACGTGTAAACTATGGCATTCGGATAAACCTCATGGGCCAAGTTAAACTTCTAAACTTGGTGAAGTGCACTACGAAATACATCAGACCGCACACCAACATCATTAACCTTTCCAGAACCTTTTATCTTACAGATGCACAAGAGCAGCTGCTCAATAAAGGTCTCACTTTCATTCCGGCGCCGCGGGTCACCAACTTGGGGGAGCTGAGGGGGGACGCCCATGCTTACAATAGAAAATTAAAAATTTTCGATTACTTTCAATACAACAATAGGACAGTACAGGTAAAATTCACAGATAAATCTACTTGGGAACCCCAGATAGAACATATAAGTTCACCCATTAGAAGACTGATACAACACAACAATAAACTCATTAATGGACTCACACATCCTCACAATATTCAATCGGACAATTTAACCATTGCTGAACGCAGAGCCCTAACAGAACTAAAAAACAATTCAGACATAGTAATAAAACCGGCAGACAAGGGCTCTGCTATAGTCATTATGGATAAACAACAATATCTCCTAGAAGCAAACAGACAATTACAAAACAGTAACCACTACGTTCCAATCTCACATTCATTACAACAGTGCACTCAAACATTGATTACACCGATTTTGCAGGACCTCAAACGGAAGGGGTACATCAATACTAAACAATTCAATTTTCTTATAGGCCCAAACCCACCAAGACCACGAAAATTCTACCTTTTACCTAAAATACATAAAGATCCAAAGACATGGACAGTCCCCTCGGAGGTCCCCCAGGGACGTCCCATTGTGTCGGATTGTGGGAATGAGACCTATAACATAGCATAATACATTGATCATTTTTTGAATCCTATTTCAACACTTCATGACAGCTATTTGAAAGATACCTATGACTTCATTAATAAAATTAAAAATATAACTCTACCACATTCGGCTTTTCTCTTTACAATAGACATAGTCAGTCTGTACACAAACATTAACACAATAACAGGTTTAGGAGCAGTTACAAGATGCCTGAAAAAATTTCCAGATCCAAATCGGCCAGACACAGAACTCTTACAACTCTTGGAAATAAACCTAACCAGAAATGATTTTACATTTGATTCATCCACTTATCTACAGGTACAGGGCACAGCGATGGGGAAGAAATTTGCCCCAGCTTACGCCAACATTTATATGGCGGAGTGGGAGGAGACGTTATTCCCAAAGTGCCCTCATTTACCCGCAGTTTATTACCGCTATTTGGATGACATCTTTGGGGTTTGGCTTCATGGTAAACAACATTTTGACAATTTCATTCATTTAGCTAATTCACATCATGAGCACATTAAAGTCAAAGCGACCACAGATCCATCGAAGATCGATTTCTTAGACACCACAGTCTTCACAACCTCAATAACTAACAATTGTAAAACATTACACACCAAGGTTTTCTTCAAACCTACCGATTCACATGCACTCCTCTATAAAACCAGTTTTCACCCCAAACATACCTTCAAAGGAATCATTAAATCACAAATTATTCGTTTTTTTTAAAGAATTTGTTCATTTACTCAACACTTTCATGAAGCAATACAGGTACTGTTTAAAGCTCTCAGAACACGAGGATATGCTAAAAGGTTCCTCAGATCTATTAAAACAGACACCATTTGGGAACTCACAAACCACTCAAAACCATTGTTGCCAGACCCCAAGGATGTCATCCCCATAGTCACAACATTTTCACGTGCCTCTATAACCCTAAATAACAAGATCAAGCAACAATTTCACAAAATACAACAAACACACTCACCACTTCAATCAGTAAAGATCATTTCAGCGTACCGTAGGAACAAGAACATTGGAGATTTTCTGGTCAAGGCTGATTTGGCATCTGGAAAACAGAGACCACTCTCCGATTTAGAAAAACATTTTCAACCACTCAAGTACCTATGGACAGGTAAAACGTACTACCCTATTTCACACACTAAATCTAAAAACTCAAAACGCAGTATACATCATCACTTGCGAGCACTGTCAATCAAAATACATTGGTGAGACCAGATACACCGTAGTACAGCGACTTAAACAACATTTCTACACAATTTGAAAAGGTACGCTTAACACACCGCTCACAACACATTTTAGGTCAGTGGGTGTGCAGAATCTCAGGATCTCGGGACTAGAAGCCAATTTATTGTGGGGCTCTAACCAGAGGAGAAGAAGAGAGGCCCATTGGATAAAGGAGCTAGGGACGGAATATCCTCGAGGTTTCAACATAAAATTTGAACAAGGGTTGATTAATTAAAATTATGGGGTTGGGAAACAGAATGTATCCTTTTCATTTCACTACTTTTCTTTTTTAAAACAGAGGCACATTTAACCAAAATTCAGAACAGAACATTTCTGGACACGGCTTTACCTGGATGATATCTTTGGGGTCTGGCACCATGATCCACAACAATTTGACAAATTCATTAGCTTGGCCAATTCACACCATGAACTTATTAAAGTTAAAGCTACAGTTCACGCCCCTAACGTTAATTTCATAGGACCATTCCCACAATAAACAACCTAAAAACACTGCACACTAAAGTTTTTTTCAAACCTACAGATATACACTCATTACTTCATAAAAATACCTTTCACCCTAGACATACCTTCAAAGGTATTATCAAATCTCAAATCAACCGGTTTTACTGAATCTGATCCTTTGAAGAACATGTACATGAGGCCACTCAAACATTGTTCAAAGCACTTAGAGTATGCAGAAACTCCACGAGGTTTCTCAGATCCATCACATCTAATACACTACAAACCTTAGAACAGCAGCCACAAAATCAGACATGTGTGCCGGACCCCAAGGGTATCATCCCTATTATTACAACGTACTCAGACACATCTAAAATACTTAATAAGCAGTTAAAGACTCGGTTTTCTAAAACACAACACTTCAACCCTTCAAAATCATATCGGCCTACCGTAGAAATAAAAACATCCGAGACCGATTTCAAAACTGCAAGACACAGGACACAACATATCTCCAACGCATTTTTTCAACCGTTTAGCCAAGTGGGGACACAGGGAAAACACTATACCATCCCAAACACAATGATTAGTCAAACAACTAATGTGGTTTACATGATTACATGCAAACATTGCGACCAGCGGTATATTGGAGAAACAAAACACAGTATTGAAAAAAGATTGAAACAACTTTTATACACTTTTCAGAAAGACACAATCAAGACACACCTTACTACACATTTCAGATCTGTTGGCATACGCAATCTCAGAATCTCAGGGTTGGAGGCCAATTTGGGGTGTGAAACCTATCAGAGGAAAAGGTGAGAAGGAGATTGGATAGGAGAATTGGGAACGGAGCATCGTCGAGGTTTTAACATGAGGTTGGATAATGAATAACTTCTATAGATGGTGAAGATGGTTAACAAGGGAATGTAGGAATGGGCATATGATATGATAAGATTGCATAAAGTTTTTGCCTCACAAATTGTTTGATGATTGAAGCACTTAAAAACACTAATATTTTTCTTATAGCACTTATTTAATGACTCTCCAATAAGATATGACTCCACTCCCAGATCTCAGAGATTGCTACCTCTATATTAAACCTTAACTCTTACATTTTAATTAACGGGGTGTAGATTTTTATTTTCATTTTTTAAAATAAATACGATATTTAAAAATACTCAATTGTTTTTTATTTTGAGGCCTGACAACTATCCTTATACTGGAGGATGGATGGATGACTTCTATCAGAATGTTGCTTTTTCTTCTTATAAGACTTTATTTAATTAAAAATAATAAAGATGGACTTTTCAACTGATCAAGTGAGACGGACTATCACCGAAGCCTGACCAACTACACAAGGACTGGGAATCATAAAAGGAAGATTAACCCTTTTTATTTGGTCCAGAGCTCTAGTTTTATTGTTTTCTTTGTTTATTCCTTTACATGTATTTTCTGTTCTTTGATTTTTTTTTTCTCTAGTGGTTTCTCTTCCTTATCCTTGCTTTTGTTCTTTTTTATCTCCTTACCTTCCCCCTCCTCTAAGCCTGCTGGAACTGATTGAAGTTAACTGCAACCAAGATCTTGGTGAATCTTCAGCAAGTGGGTTAGTGGCTTCTCCCCCCCCGCTTTTCCCTTTTCTTTCTTGATCACATTGAGAAGTTGATATGGTGGAACTACGCAATAGATTTACTGTCTTAAGTGAGCATTCAGAGTTAGACAATGGGGAACAAATACAGCCTCTTTTATGCCTCTTGTGGAAAACTCAGGACAAACAGGAAATTTTCCAATTGGGATGAGTAGGCAAGTGAATAAACTCACACAATTTATAAAACCTGCTTCATCACAAGAGAACACTGTGGATAAAATTAAGCAAAATACACTGAATTGGATGAGGAATAATATGCACATTTTACTGGAACATTATACACAAGTCACTATAGACCTCATGGAGTATATAGACGAATTCAGTGAGCTGGAGTGGACAGTAGCAATGATGTGGGCCAGGGCCAGATATAAACAAAAATTAAAAGACAGCACGTTGACAACCTGTAAGGAGATTATCCTTAAAAAAACAAGCCACTTTTTTGAATGGCTCTGGACCATTATCATATCCTGCTGTCCTCAAACAGACTAACTCAAGGCAAGGACCGACACATAATGTAGAACCAAAACGTTGACGTTACAATGATTGAAAAATCATATGTCACACACCCTAGAAACTTACCGGATCAAGTTCCTCTGAAGGTACAGCCTGTGAACATCAACAAAAGAAAGATCATTACCCAAGCACAGGTACATCACAGAGAGGTGAGTCCTATAGGGATAAAACAAATTGCGGATAAGAAAACTCAGAATAAGAACATAACACATATTTCTCCTTTTATACCACGTCGGAGGAGAGAAGGGCTAACACAGCTGTGAGTGCCAATGGGGGGGAGGGGAGGGTGAGGATGACTGGGAGGATAAAAGAGACATCTCTTACTAATACCCGATCTGAACCGGTCTCTCCGGAATCATGAATGGCGCTGCAGTTGGAGTGGTTGTCTTTTGACTCCTCCGACGTGGACATGATAGATGAAATAAAATTTCCGGTAAGACCAACTAGGCACATAAACACGGAAAGAAAGGGAGTGGACTGGCACATTAAAATACACAAACCAATAGTTTTTATCGGGGATTCAAACCTTTCGCGGATCCCTAAAATTCAAAACGGCGATATACAAGTGGATAGCTTCCCAGGAGCCAACTTTTTACATGTTTCTAAAATTTTACAAAAATTGCAGTCACATTCACATATTCAGAAAGTGGTTTTATCAGTGGGAATTAATAACAGAACACAACATCCACATAAAAAACAATAAAACAATTACAAGCCCTTTGGAGGGCAGCTCGGGAGGCTTTCCCTAACGCAAGCATATATACGCCAATTATTCAATTTTCAGATATGTTGTGTCCACAGGAGCAGCAAAATTTGGAGTTAATTAATAGATACATTGAGTCTCATGGGAGCCCACTCTTGGAGCTGAATAAACTCCTGTTTCAGGTGGAGAAAGACGGGATCCATTGGACAGCAGGTACGGCACAACAGATGTTTGATAGTTGGTGCGACCAGTTAAACTTTTAAGGAAGGAGACGTGTAACCTAAATTAACACTCCAACATTTTTAATCTATCCAAAAAATTTAATTTATCCCAAGCGGAAATAAGCTTATTACAGAAGGGTCTTACATGTATTCCCACACCGAATGGGGCGGACCCTGGGGTACTCGACGGGGACATCCGCGCGTTCAATAGAAAGCTAAAAATTCTTAATCATTTTAATTATGAAAAAAACGCAGTGGTAATTCCGTTCACTAGTAGATCTAATTGGGAACCGACCTTAGAATCTTGTAGCAAGTCTATCATAAACCTTATTAACAGAAATTACAGAATTTTAAATACAAAAATACAAACAAGTTATACCAATAATTTATCCTCAGAAGAAAGAAGTGCCATAGGTTCTTTAAAATCAAATAAGGATATTGTCATTAAACCAGCGGACAAGGGTTCGGGGATAGTGATAATGGATAGAGCACAGTATATATACGAGGCCAAAAAGACAACTGGCCAATAGCGACCATTACATACCATTAACTCACTCTCTACAGACTGAAACAAAACGGAAAATACATTCCATATTGGAAAAGATGCATTCGGATAAAATTATCACTGCAAAACAAAAACAGTACTTGACGGGTCCGGATTGCCCTAGATCTAGATAATTTTTTTATTACCCAAGATCCATGCTCTGATGAACACGTGGACGATACACGGAGTGATCCCTAGGGGGCGTCCTATTGTTTCGGACTGTGGGAGCGACTCATACCACATTGCACAATATCTCGATGCTTTTTTAAACGCTATTTCACAAAAACACAACAGTTATTTAAAAGATTCATACGATTTTATAGCAAAGTTGCAAAACGTCACCATTCCAAATGCAGCCTTCTTTTTCACAATTGACATTAATAGTCTATACACAAATATCTCAACGGAACTGGGCATACAAGCGGTTAAGAAAGCGTTCTTACAATTTCCGGATCCAACAAGAGCGGAAAAATATCTATTAGAACTGTTAGAAACTCAAAGTCACCTTTTTAGATACCACAGTACTTCGGGATAAACCTCTTGGGGATTAAAATCTCCAAATCTTATTTCAGGCCCTCAGAAAAAGAGGTTATACCAAAAGGTTTCCCAGAAAAATAAAAGCTGCAACACTCTGACATGTCAAAACTCATTCCTCAGGTGCCATGCAGCCGGACTCCACACACGTCATCCCTTTAATTACCACTTAATCTCGTACCACTTTAGACATAAACAGCAAAATTCAAAATAATTTTAAACAAGCACAAACAGAGATACAGGAACTGCAAAATTTTAGGATTATTTTAGCCTATCGTAAAAATAAAAATCTTAAAGACATCTTGTGCAGCTCCAGATTCGCTTCCACAGTCCGAAGACAGACGTCCACTTGGGACCGCTACTTTTATCGCACAGTACGCATTGCGGGTGTTGAAATAAATCGAGGTCTGAACTTAGATAAAGAGATCATTCTTTACAAGATTAAATGTATACAATGTGGTATAAATTACGTTGGAGAGACAAAGAACTCCCTTAGGACGAGACGGAAGCAACACATCTATAGCATTTTAAACAACACCAAAGATACACTTCTGGTAAAACATTTTAAACATCATGGTACAGAGAAATTGAGGATTTCAGGTTTAGAATCTAATCCTTTATGGACGACTGGACAGAGGAAAAGGAAAGAGAGAGAGTGGATTCAAATAATTAAAGTATAGGCTCCTATGGGTCTCAATGAACGTTATATATATATATGGTTAAAATGTTGATACAAGATTATGATAATAATATTACAGTGTTATTATAATGTGAATTTTTTTTTACTGTTTTTATAGGGAGACTCAATCTTTACTGCATGAATTAAAGAATGAAAAAATAAGTTAAACTTGAATGGGACCTGACTACATTATTATATAAGATATGATTAAAAAAAAAAAGTGTGATACAGATGGAACCCAGAGGCCTTCCCCCTCCCCCTTTTTTTCTTTGGCTTTTTTTGTGGTGTATTATTTAATATTAGCACTTTAGTACTTAGTACTAGCCTTTTTTCTTTGCACTTATTTTTAAGCACTTATCTCGGGCTCCAAAAGTATAAGACGGATATTAGTTATTTAGAAAGATAAGAAACAATTCCATAGATAGTTTTCTTTGTTTCTCCCTCCCCAAAACTGAGTGTCATCCTCTTTCTTACCCTAACCAAAACCTCAGTAATCCCAATCTTATCCTAATCCCAACTCTAATTTTCCAACCCCTTCCTCCATCCTTATCCTAACCCTAATCCCTAACCTATCCCTAACCTTTATCCACTCATAACCCCAATTTTCCAAACCCTAATTTAACCCAACCCTAACCCTCTCAACCCTAATGTACTTTACCCTACCCCCAACTCCCAAAGTTTAATCTTTATTTCCAACTTTGACCTCAACCTTTTTTCTTTCCTTTCTGGAATTTAAAAACCTACCTGGCCTCGACCCTACTCGATGTCTGGACTCAAATTCAACATTGCTGGATTCCCTAATCCTCATCATGGCATATATATGAAACAGAATATTAAGGACATAGTTTGATTCTGTTTCTCTTTGAGACCCTTAAAGAATAAAAAAATAGGATTTAAAAAAAGATTTTCAATAAGACATGACTCCACTCCCCAGATCATTAAGATTGCTATTGTTAGGTTTAAATGTATAAGAAGTGTGTCCGAGCTAAGTTTTAAGCTAAGAGAAGAAGAGCTTTAGCTTGTTGTGTTTACCCCATCCCTAACTTCTTTTCAACTTTAACCTCTCCCCTCGTTTACATCATAAGTTCTTTTCAACCATTTGTTCCCTTCCGTTCTTGAGTTCATCACAAAAAAGCAACATTGAAAAACTGAAACAGTGATATTCTTTTCTCTCTGAGGCCCTTAAAGAATAGAAACACTTGAATAGGGTTAATAATCTTCAATAAGCCGCGACTCCAATCCCTAAATCACTGAAATTGCCCTCCTTTATTTTAAACTATTATTTTATGGGTTGTAGATCCTTAACTTCATTTTTCCCCCCAAAATGAACATAGGTATAAAACATGTAATTGTTCTCTTGATTTTGAGTTATGTTACTCTGATGACCATTCTTAGGGTGCTTTCACACCTACAGTTCGATTGCTTTAGTCCGCACCAGTCAGAAAAATGTTACAATGTAGTAAACAG
>JAQMYL010060513.1:0-11136 GCA_030014365.1 Clarias pachynema
TGCTGGTAATGTTTAATGCGCGCCATACAAAACAGCGGGAGTCCAGTTTATGTGTCAAGCTTTAACAGATCTTTCTTCTATATTCATTCCCCCATTCACTCAATATATTATTATATTTCTTCTTCTTCTTCTTCTTAATATTGTTATTATTATTATTACTATTATTATTATTATTATTATCAACATCATTTTATTATATATTTCTCTTCTACTACGCGCGCTGAGATCTTATTTTATGTTTATATTTTGATTCATCTCGTCCTTGTGTCTCCGTGTTCCATAACACTCATACTCACGGGGACAGCTGGCAGGGTTTATATTGTTCTTTTCTTCAAATTCGCCAGCAATTGCCAATTCTAGCTTTTCGTTACTTCATAACGTCTAACTCATCATCAGCAGGTTATTTTAAGACCCGCACTAAGACCAAATCTTACCGTTAGCTCAGAACGCGCGCATAATTTAATCTGCCCTACTTACAAACTGAGGGTCTCTTCGGACACTATGTTTCAACTCCAAACTCTCTCTGTGTTTCTAATGTAGTGTTTTCATCCCGCATCTGCGGGCCGCACATATCTCTTTTTTCCTCTTGTCTATTTCTCTCTCAAAAAATCTTATCACTCTTCTTGTGCTTATCCCAAAAGCACCTGCGTCTCACTCAGCCAATATTTAATGCTGCATTATTACCAGATTAATTCACACATATGACAACTTTTACTTTTTTCACCTCACTTCTCTTCTACAAAAGCGCACACCTTGCACAAATTTCTCTATGCCTTCTCCCAACAGGTCCTTTATCATGGTGAAGGGCGCTCTGACCTCCGTCTCTCAGCACACACACACCGTTATCAAGCTCACGTTATCATTTCTCACACACACACAGACACTCGAGCGGGGCCCCAGCTCTTCTTTCCAACACACACTCACGCAGTCACCCCATCACACACGCGCGCACACACTTCCTTCTCCCCAACAGTTGTCAGGGGGTTCTTCTTTATTCATATAAGTTACGCAGAAGACATAAATAACAATTAATACTATCCTTGTCATCAGTCCACCATGGCGGCAGAACCCACAAGCCATACTGGAAGACTTATAACACCGTCTTTTCCCTTTATCACGCCATTTTACCAATCACAACCACACTGGGCACACCTTATCTCTCTGTGCTTTCTCACTTTACCATGTCTCCAGACAGCCTTGCTGTAATGCTGTCACACACCTGCCTAGTTCTGCTTCTAGTCTAACACCAATGCGATAATAGGTTATCATTAATTATTAAATCTATTTAGTGGCCGTCATTTTGCTTCGGCATATCAGGGCCTGGTATTCCCTTATAGCTGGGAATCCATTGCGCCTGTATACATCACGAATGGGAGGCCGGACAGACAGCATATACTAAAATTTACACACAAAAAAAACCCGCGGGGTGCGACCCCGCCCGCGCGTACCCGGAACTCTATCCGTTTTCCAGCGCTAAAACCAGCGCTCAAACCAGCGCCTAAAACCAGCGCACAAACCAGCGCCTAAACCAGCGCCTAAAACCCTTAAATAATTGCAAGCCTTAAAACCATTCACACTGTCCAAATATTTTGACTTTGCAGGTCTGTGCCCAAAGATGCCCAGAAACTATCTCCTCCCCACTCAGCTCTAAGCCAACAAAAGGCGCAGCCTGTCTCGTCCACACACACACTTCGGGATCACACCAGCTGCTCGGCGTCTTATCGCTGAGTCAACTGAGGAGAACCGGCACTCACTCCGCACAGCTGCTAAAAAATAGCCATAGGGGCCAAAAGTGCCCCTCACCATGCGATCACATTCACTCGCTAAAGAGGGAAAAAAAGGCAAACCTGAGCTGAATCACTTCTTTTTCCTATACGACGATATATGACGGAATTTCACATACGGCAGAATACAATACGCATTTTTGTTTTCATTTTTGTTCAAAAACATGTCCTTGACCTGGAGGATTCGTTCCTGTTACTTACCGGGAAACCCCGGTGGCTCCGCTCAGCCATCCAATCCTGGGCAGCGTAAAGAGCATACCCTCCGGCCGGTAGATTAAAGATGACTGAGAGAGTCGGGGCCCCCATAAGAGCCAGGACGAATTCCTCAGTCGGGTCCCATCTGGGGTGCCAGAATGTCGTGGCGAAACGTTCGCAGTCCCGAAGGGTTGAGTAAAAAAGACGAGCTAAGTCCAAAAATCATCTTCAAGAAGTTTATTCAGCTTCAGGCAGCAGAAGAGTACAGAGGTGTTCTCCCAGAGAGCCAGAGACGAGAGACCTCGACTCTCGAAATCCTTCTCATTATATAGTATTTTAATCCATTGTAAACACACCCCTTATTTTCCCATTCGCTTGTTATTATCACCCGATCACAAAACATACACACCCTCGGTTATCAGTTCGCTATCAGTATCGTTTACGTTCTGTCATTGGGCCTTTTATCAGCCAATGGTGTCATATCACCCTCCCGCCACTGGGGTTGCGTACGCCCTCGCACGCGTACGGATCGGAACCAACGTGATATGCCCGCTTATCTCGCTCCTCACAGGTGCGGGCGGGAGTGAGTACGGCCAGGGGTTACTGAGTTCATGTCGTGGAACTTTCCAGTCTGTTTGGTGTGTATGACAATGCATCCCCTATAGGGGTCTCCAAAAGCAATGGTACTTTTTTAGCTGGCAGTTGGAGTGTGTATGATAATGATGGACAGTGACAATCATATACCTATTATGAGTAGACAGTGAATTATACTTAGACAGTGAATTATGATCAGACAGTGACACATAAACAATTATGATTAAACAGTGAATTATAGTTAGACAGTGACACATAAACAAAAAGGCTCGACCGTTCGCCCCATCATTTCCCCCCTCTCCGGCTTTTGAGCCGGACCAAACTCGTCTGGGGTTATTTGCACAGAACTGCACAGGAGTGTAAGTGTGGTGAAAGGCGATGAAAGGCGATCCGCACATCTTAGTCATCCTTCGGAGTCAGCGGTCATCCCTCTTCTGTGCTTTGACTCTTGCACGGCGACACCCCAGGACCCCACCGGCCACTCTCATGTCTACAGCCGGAGGTGACGCTGGCATCTCCTCGCCCAAGAGTCACCCTAGCTTTCATAATAACATGTACCACTCATATGTAACATAAACATAACGCCCTATAAACCCTAGAATCATTTTTTCTTTGGTTATACTGATTAGAAGACATAAATCACGTTGTCTGATTATACTGATTCAATGAGTCTACCTTTATTAGAAATAATAATACAGTTCTACCGTAGCTTAACTAATGAACAGTTAGTGTAAAGATAATCAAGCAATAGTCATTGTTCCCCTAAGGCCCTCAGGGCCGTCTCGATATTAGTCTAAATTTCTGCCAGTTATAGTTCTGATCTTGCCCAAAAGGGCTCTTCGTAGTAAGACCACCACTCTCTGAGCTTATGCTGATTATCTCTTCCCTGGAGCTGAGGCTGGTAAAATAGTCGCTTAGGTCTGACTGAGATGTGGCCATGTTGTTTACGCATTTGGAACAGAAACATATCTCATCTCCGCCGATGTCAAACACTGGAGGGCTAACGCTCGGGTCTCGGTCCAGAGTAAATTGGGGGCCCTTGACCATCCCCCCTCTGAGACTTCCCTCTTGACTATCGCTGCTGTTGTTTTGGGGCCTGGCCAGGGCCAGGGGTGTCCCCGGGTCCGTCTGGGTCCCCTGATCTTTCAGAAACACTGTTTTCACCCATCTCTCCATCGGTACTATCTTGTCTTCCGCTAGGGACCTGGATGTTCTTAGGGTGAAGTCAACGAGAACGGTGGCTCAGGTAATATCAAACGTTACCTCTTTTTTGCCCCAATTGCTGTTGGGTTACACGGGTTACCCCAATCCGTCTCGTGGTTCGATCCACCTGCACCTGAATGACCTTACGCAGGCTCTGGGCTGGATGGGGTCTCTTGTTCTTCCCCAGACTGTTGCCGTCTCGCCCTTTATGATCTCTAAAACAGGAACCGTCTCTGAGACACGTCACACCTTGCTCAAAAGTGGCACGGAGTCCAAGTCCGGTCTTAATTTGGAGTGGGTAATCACCTCTGCTGCCCTTCGAACTGAAATGAAACATTTTCAGCAGGGTTGTTAGTGCACACCTTATAATCATCACAGTTGGGTACGTTGGAGCAATTAAAACAACTCCCTTTGTCCCTTTGTTCTACTAACTCAGTAATTTATGATACGTGTAAATTTATCACCGGGTAGCCACTTGCTAATAATGTTGCCTGTCGCATACATAATGCAGGGCTCGAGTGTGACACTGTAATAAACTATTGGCTGTTTACATCTCGTAGTTATGATTTCTTGCTTTAGCAATGCCTACGTATGACCTGCACCTCGATCGGTGACATACAGGAATTACCTTAGTGTAGTCGAGTGCGCCGAATGCCAGAACTGGTTATGTTGGTTCCTCATTGTATGGTTTTCAAAAGATACGAACACATCGAGTGTTCACTGATCATCAGTGCTCTCAGAGGAGCTACTGTCACCATTTATTGTTTTCCCACCCATTTTTGGGCTAAGCCCCATCTTCTCGAAAAAAGTCATCAGTTAGTTCATTTTGGGGTGTGGGAGCTTTAATTATCCCTTCTAGCTGGGAAGGAACTATGGCTTTAAATTACAAGCTATTCTACGAAGCAGTGTCGAGGCTTTGTTAGCGAGGCCTCGTGCCCCCCTCTCTGCAAGTGTTATCAGTACATACCACGATGGTGTCCGTATGACAATCCTCTGACGTTGGTGAGCAACAATTGCCAATTAGCACTTCCAAAAACATCAACACTTTAATGAGTAATATAACGCTATACTACCAGGATTGTTCATATCTGGAAATCTGTACTTATGGAAAGGCCCAGGCCGTTCACTGAAGTGTTTACATGTGTGTGTGTTAGTGAATTTCTCCGAGACTCCGGGTACCTTCTGATAAGCAGAACGCACTCAAGGCCATCCTCTCGCGCTAAGTGTGTGTGTGTATTCTGCACAGAGTGCAGGCGCGTATCGGAATGTGAACCAAAAGGACTTATGGTCGTCTTAGCAGGCCGTTTACCACCCTATTTCTTTTTTCCTGTTGACCGCAACGCTTGGGACCGAAAACAATTAACAGCGCAAACAATCTAAAGGCACAGCAATCCAGAAATGCTGAACTGAGAGGTACGTTACACCTGCGCACGTATAAATATGCGCACACACTTAATATGCTAATGCGTTAGTCCTCTCACTGTGCCGCTACCAATCAACAAATACATAACAGAAAGGGATATCAATTTTGAAACCGGAGATAACGATTCCACAGCTGATAACAGTACGATTATTTTAACGGGGAGCAATTATGCTGGTCTAAACTACTGGTCGGCATTCTGAACAACTAAAGTGCACGGTCTTCACTCAGAAGCATAAAACTCGGGTTTTATTTGTTGGCAAGTTGTCAGACTTATCACATCCTGAAAACGTGTCAATTTGTACGTCCATTTCTATGGGGATTATGGAGATGCATGTCTCGTTTCGTTACCTCTGATCTGTAGTGTATCCAGGAGGCTGCACCTTATTTAGCCTAGTCCCTACAATGCTAGTTGGCAGTCATTACGCACTAGTAGTACAAAAGATGAAAAAGACCACTCTTCATATAGAGTCATAGCCACTGGTGACTTTAACGTTACAATTGAGTAGTCTGTGATCCCTATGTTAAGAAAAGTCTAAACTCTTATCATATTAATAATAATAGCAGTGTTAAGAAACAGAACAGGCCATAACAGCAGAGAGTACTGCTTTATGTGTAATGCTTTATGTATTCTAAACACCACCCGTGCAACAATATGCAGATGTTTAATCAATACTTTCACTCTCAGAAAGAACTACAGAAAACGTCATCTTATATGATAATACCTTTAGACACTTTGGACTTTCAAAGTAACAGTTATTTGTAAACCAGATAGCATGGCCTTTAATGTGTTTAAATGTACTGACGAACGTCAGAAGTTTCGGATGCCTTGGATCCATATTAACTAATATTAACTAACTCTATCAAAATCCCATAATCACTCTACATGAGAGTAGGATCTGCTGTACTGTACAGAAATGGGAAAAATGGACATTTTTCTTGATAGATAAGCGCGCTCCCCTTCAACCAAATGTAAACTCCCAATGATATGTGTAGGATCACGATTACCGCACCGCATTCAAGCATGGGAGTTAAATACAATAGATTAACAATTAAATACATTTAAATACAATAGAAGTCGTCTGGTAGTTTTAATGTTGTGTTACTGTATTTTATTTTTGTTTACTTATTTATGTACGTATTTATTTGTTTTATTGTAAGGGGGACGATTTGAGGAGGTTACATACGGAAAAACGTTCTGATTCGAACTGGGGCCTTAATATATTCTGTATCTGCTGGCCCATGTGTTTAAAATAAACATCGGTTTCATATCAAAACAATGGCTATTGGAGACTCCAAATTTCACTTTTCTCCCGGTCAGTCTACATAATGTACCCCACATTAATTTATTTCGCCACTCATTGCCTCCTTTTCTGCACTACTCAAACGGCAGCCTGTATTTAACAGATTAATTAATAATACTTCGCCTTTTTGCTGTTGACCAGACCTGTTTGTCTGTAGCTTTAATTACTTTATTTTTGTTATTTGTTATTTTGATGTTTCAAAGACGCGACAAGCTTGTTTGGGTTCACGAAAAAGAACTGAATACAGTTTGACCGTCTAGGTTTGACGTATCTTATCTGCTGTATTATTTCATGGTTGCCCTCAGAACACATGCGCACGCAAATGTAAAGTATCCCAATATCACTGTTACAGCTTTAAATAGTACATGACATAACAAACAAAATTACTATTTACTTACTATTTCACTTCCAGGGCAGTTGTTATAAGCGCTATGATTGTTAAATTAAAAGACTTACACAGATTCAGTGTCATGATATTAAGATGTCATTTTAAATCATATCAAAACTGATGGTCACATGATAATCTGTGACATCACCAGAAGGACCCCTGCAGACCCCTGAGGTGATTAAGCAAGATGAATTTATCTCTCTTAGAATTAGATATTTTTGTCTTTCCTCCCGTGGTACCATGAAATAGGAATCTGGGTGTCATTCAGTAAAACGCTAACACCCACTTTTAAAGTTAGATTTTCATCAAAAGTCTCTATTCCATAAATAACATAACGAGGAACACGCACTTTTTGTGATACAACCTATGAGGTCTTTAACCCCAGGGGGACACTATAATTTACTAAATTCTATTTATCCTTTCTGTGTCATCTTTTGTTCCTCCAAACAATTTTTTCAATCACTAAGTTTCAAAACTTCACTACTTCTTTAGAAACATTAACATATAGTATTATTAACACGTGGCTTTAAAACTGTTACGCTAATGCTTTTGAAACCGAAGGCCCAGTTTATCTCTGGCCCTTATGCGCCGCTAAGGTTTATTCCAGATTATTTGCTAAGTATTGACCCAACAAATTCCCCAATGATCATCGCAATACATAGCACATAAAATCATGGTCGCGTTCCCGTTAATACGAGGACCCTACACACACACATCCTAAACTCCTCAGCTAAACACACACACACCGTCTAGACTCAACAAACCACACACTCTGATACAGCTGAGGCTCAGCTGCACGCTACTTACGCACACACACAAACATCCACACACACATGTGACCCGTACGTTCCACAGGTTTACCTGTTTTAAAGATGTCTCTCGTACCAGGAAAAAGGTCACCTTTTTAGCTTTTTTTTTTTTTTTTTTTTTTTTTTATTTTTCAAAAAGCACTCTGCAATCTCAGTCTTAAGGTTTCCCTCTAGATGTCATGATACATTTGAAGAAAACTTTTGTCTTCCTGCCATTGCGCCAGGATGATCCCGATCCGACAGCAATACCTACAACAAGCAAATATGCTTACCTCATTGCGGTGATCACCTCGCTAGCGCACCCAGACCCAAGGTCCGACACAAACAGCATGGAGAGGGTTCTTTTTCCTCCAAATCCTGTGTTTCCAACTGTAATACTAAAAAGTCAGACTGATAGAGCAACAAATATGCTTTGTTTTCTTCTATCACAATTAGTACCACATTTCACTTTATCACTTTAAACCATTTATTGATCGTATTCTTTTCTTTTTGGTTTTATTATCATAACTTCCACTTCACGCGCTTACCTCGGCTCTGTTATTGTACCCCAACACACAAACTGTACCGCTGACCTTCTGCTGGTAATGTTTAATGCGCGCAATACAAAACAGCGGGAGTCCAGTTTATGTGTCAAGCTTTAACAGAGCTTTCTTCTATATTCTTTCCCCCATTCACTCAATATATTATTATTACTATTATTATTATTATTATTATTATTATTATTATTTATTATGATTAGACAGTGAATTGTAATTAGACAGTGATGCATAAACAAAAGTATTATAATTAGACAGTGAATTATAATTAGACAGTGACACATAAACAAAAAGGCTCGACCGTTCGCCCCATCAAGAGTAAAGAGTTGTGCTAAAGTTCTACAGGTGGGCAGCTCACTCGAGTGTAGAGAGCATGAAAACCATACGTGTACACACACACACACACACACACACACACACACACACACACACACACACTGACTCTTTTCCACCTGCTTACTTTCTGTGTGAACAATGACAGCTGACAGAAAGTAAAAACCGAACACACACACGCACGCACGCACACATGCACTGTGGTAATCCAGGCGCATACAGAGCATATGCGTCCATTTCTTACCTCTTTCGTGGCTGGAGTTCTATCTAGTGCAAAGGCTCCTGTGAGCTCTGAAAAGCAGAACACGCCCACCACACACACACACACACACACACACGTAAATAGAGAGAATATTCTCACAAGCTGATGTGAAACTCCCAGACACGGAACAAAACACAACCCAATCAGCAGACGGCCGCACTTCCCGCTCAGAACATTCAACGGAAATCCGACCAGTTTGTTCGTAAATCCGTGAATATGTATTGTCTTCGTCTTCTGCCGCTTAATGCTGGTCAGGGTCGTGGGGGGGAAGCTGGCGCCAATCCCAGCTGACATCGGGCGAGAGGTGGGACACACCCTGGGCGGGTCTCCAATCCACCGCAGGGCGACACACAGAGACGGACAACCATTCGCACTCACATTCACAACTACGAGCAATTTAGAGCAGCCAATTAGCCTAATCCCCTCTGTGCATGTCTTTGGACTGTGGGAGGAAACTGGAGTACCCGGAGGAAACCCACGCGAACCTGCAAACTCCACACAGAAAGGCACCTGTGCCGAACCCGGGGCTCGAACCCAGGACCTTCTCGCTGTGAGGTGACAGTGCAAACCACTCAGCCACCGACACATGACATGATCTGAGAAACGGGGTGTCTTAACATCATTACACACATATACGACAGAAGCAAAAAGGGGGCGTGGCTTCCAGGGGCATCAAAACACACTCGGGCCGGTCCTGCTTGTTATTTCGCTCTGAGTGATCTGGTGTTACAGAAGTGCCTGGGAAAGAAATTTAAATAAGAGAGGCGTGTGACGAGCAACGAGATATAAATAAACCTAAACAGCGTGTAGCGCCAAAAAAAAACAAACAGAGACGTGGCCGAGACATGGTTGTCTCCATCACGTTTTCGCCCACATGGTGACGCCTGCTGAGACAAGAGACACCGAGAGGTTTAATCTCACTGGCAAGCAGACCACACACTCAGCCTTTCTGTCAAGTCGATCACTCATCACACGCGGACACACACACACACACTGAATGTTCCTGACTATACGGTCGTTTCCTCACATTTATCAAACAAACAAACAAATTTATAACTTCATAAGATATCTGGTGTTCATGGATATTCAGCTAGATCGGGAAAAAAAAACCAAAAAACTTTTGCAAGTTTGTAGATTCGCGTAAAATTTACCATATAGCTAACGTGAGTGTACGACTGCAACGCGACTTCGTATTCGAATCACATTCCCTGTTGGGTTTCGGATACATGACAATTCACAAGTGTCCCCCTGGGTCCCGGCGTTTCGTAGCAATGACTTGGTTTAAAACACGCAAGGCTAGCTGTGCAGTTAGTGCAAAAGTAATGGCATCCTATTTGCAACAGTTACAGAGCGTGTGCGTGCGTTGTCGGAAGATTCAGCATGCGTCACACTTAGGAAGCTGCCGTTTTCTTTTTTTTTTTGAGGGCGTGGCTAAACATAAATGCCCTGTGAGCACGCTTGACCGTTCATGGATGATTTTATTTCGTTTGTTTATTAGACATTTACACGAGTTAGAAAGAAAACAAGCAAAACTTTCGGTTCACTGAACTTTATTAAAAGGTCGTGGCACATTGTGGCGACGTTTGATCTTTTTTGGGCCTCATAAAAGGTTTAAACACACACACACACACACACACACGCAAAGCAATAATCAGATCACACATACGCAGTCAGATTGAAAGTGGAAACTGCGTCACTGCAAAACCACCTGACACACACACCGACTGACTGACTGACTGACACACGCACACAGAGTGTGTTAAATGAGCATGTCTTAATGTGTTCGTGGAAAACAGAAAGCAAACAGATGGACAGAGCAAATACCAACTGGTGTCTGTGTTACAGGCATCTGAGAAAGAGTGAAAGAAGGATAGACAGAGAAAAAAAAACAGACAGATGGATGGAGGGAGAGAGAGAGCGCATGAGAGAGAGATTATTTAAGTTTGGTGTTTTGGTAGAGTCTTTTTTGGTGTTGTTTGTTGCGTTTGGTAGATTTTTTAGAGAGTTTGACAGAAGATGAAAAGAGAGAGAGCTAGAGAGAGAGAGAGAGAGAGAGGTGGAGGAAGGGCATGAGTGACACCAGGGTGGTTGATGGAAATTTGCGTTAACCCTGCACTACTATTCCTGTCCACGCCCCCTACACCACATGACCTGAGCAACAGCTGAACCTATTCTCGTTCCTCACCCACACCCACACACACTAATTACAAAACAAAAGAAAGAAAGAAGGTGAAGAAGGAAAAAACAAAGGACAGAAGGAAGAAAGGAATGGTAGAGTAATAAGAAACAGGGAGGAAAGAACTAAAGA
>JAQMYL010060523.1:0-11135 GCA_030014365.1 Clarias pachynema
AAAAAAGATTCGTTCATTTTGATGAACGAGATTCAAAGAACTGAGTCACTAAAATGATTCAAACTTCCCATCACTACAACAAAGAACCCACAAAGGTGCTGGGGGCGGGGTTGTCACGACCAGCTAAAAGTTTGTGACCACCATCTTTGGACAAATGGACTCCATATGCAATGGGCAGCTCAGATGCTTTCTAGTAATGAGAAAGCCAGACGAAATACTCGCAAAGCCATGTAGATATTCACTGTAGTTGTTGTTGTGCTTCCTGCCGCCAGCATTTTTTCTTTGCCTACTAGCATCGCCGCTAGCATTACTGGGAAAGTAGAGACGTAAAGGGACGCATACATTTTCGAAATGGTGCGATTCTCTACCCCATGGAAAAACAAAGCCCGTTCTTAGAAAGTTCGCTATTGAGCCGATTCTGAACCGGCACTAGCACCAGGCTTCAAGTGCTTCAGAAGTGCTTCAAACACCCCTCGATCCCTGCACACTTCACTCAAGAGCGGGCAGGGCACAGGTGACCGCACCATGCCAAGTCATAATTGGACTTAAAAGTGAGTGAAAGTGAAGAAAGAAGGAGATCAAAGGGTTTTTTTTATTCAGGAATTTGGAACACAATAAGAAAATGAAGCGTAGATAACTAAGAGTTTAAGTGAAGAGGAAAGCTCTGTTTAAACACTCATCGGACAACAAATTAGGAAAGCAAGTGTGCGATTTTAGGCTGTTTTCACAACAAGTGAGGAAAATGCTAAGTGTGTTTGGGACAGAAAACTAACGAAGTCTGCCACTGAGGTAGTCGGGTTTCTTTGGAACGTAACCTTGAGAAAGCAAGCGTGTCAAGGAGTGGTCACAAGGAGTGTGTTTTTCAGACAATTGGAACACAGCCGGCCCACACTGAAGTGAGAAAACGAGCATGAGTGAAGTGGTTATGCGTTTGGAACACAACCAGCAGACGAGGAAGTAGGAAAGCACGTGTGAGTGCAGTGTTCATCTCCAGGCGGTTGGGAAACAAGCAGCGGACAAAGAAGTGCGCAAACGTGTTTGCAGGTATTTGGGACACAGCCGGCTGACAGAAAAGTAAAGAAGTGTGTCAGCGAGGAGGTCAGAAACGTTCGGGAACAGAAGTCATGTAGAGACGTGGGTTTCCAGATGTTTGAAACAGAACCAAATCCACCATAGGAAAAAGTACCAGATGAAGGAATACAAATTGTTGGGTTTTTTTTTTTCTTCTTTTTTTAAAGAAGAAAAAGAATGGTATGTGTAAAAAAAAAAAAGTGATGGAAGGTGAGACAGGAAAGGAATGAAAAAGGAAGAGGGAGAAAAAGAGAGACAGAAGGAGGGGGGGGGGGGGAGTACAAGGAAAACCGATGCCCTTTCCTGCAGCTAAATTAACAGGAATCATGTGGAAAACAATTTGAGCAGGGAATGTAGGGAGGGAGAGAGAGAGGGAGAGAGGGAGGGAGGGAGCCATTAAAATGAGCCTGAGGCTATGGACAGCACCCAATACCACTAAAGCTTCTCTCGCCATGGACGAGGAGGCAGCCTTCCAGGCAAAACGCGCTCTGTTCTATAGCTACAATTAAAATCAACCTCTCTGCCAAAAAATAGAGAACGAGAAAGAGAGAGAGAGAGAGAGAAAACGCAGAGAGGGAGGGACGGAGGCGAAACACGGAACATCAAAGACAGATTGAAATGTGTAGTCAGTAATAAGAGCGGTCCAGTCGCCCCGCGGTGCTCCGCGCTCCCCCCCTTAATGAGAAATTTTGACCTCTGGTTTGTAAGTTAAACTTGGTAATCTCGGTTAATGAAGTAAATCAATCCCAACTCGGAGTGTGCACTTTCTGCTCGGCCGCTCCCTCTCTCCTCCTCCTCCACCTCCTCCTCACGATTCTCCCCTCCCACCACGGACCAGAGAAAATGACCAGCTCGGTCAGACGAACAGGAAGACCACAGGGTCTGTAATGTGTGTGTTTGTGTGTGTGTGAGAGAGAGAGAGATGGAGAGAGAGATGGTGCATGTCGCAGTGTTAGAGGTTGTGCGTGTGTTGTATTTTAGCGGAATGGTCTGTTTTTGGTGGTGTCAGAATGTCAAAATTTCAATATTTTTCGCATTTTTATATAAAAAAAATTTGAACAATCAAAAAAATAAATAAATTTAGCCCTTAATATTAAGCACTTTAAACTTCCAGGAGCTTTTGGAAAGTCCGTTCCTCACTTTCATGACTTTATGAAATATTTTCACCTTACTTACTACTACTACTTATTATTACTACTAATTATTATTATTATTATAATACCCCTTTTTAAACCCAGATGTTGGCTTAGTAGTTACTCTGCATGGTTGGAGGTCTGAATCTCGTCTCCATTCTGTCTGGGTTTCCTCCAAGTACTCCAGTTTCCTCCCATGCGCTGTCGGCTGATCTGTGTTTCCAAATCACCCCATATTGTACTTATATTGTGAGTGTGTGTGGGCTTGTGCCCTGCGATGGGTTGCCACTCTACCCTGTGCTGCCCCCTGCCTCGAACCCTGGGATAGAGCTTCAGGTGACCCTCCACAGGATCAGCTCAAGTGGGGTCGCCACAGTGGAGCATCCAGTCCGCACATAAAGCTTGGCACAGGGTTTTAATGCCAGATGCCCTTCATAACGTAGGTTCAAGGTTCAAACCCCACAATCACCAGGTTGCCACTGTTGGGCCCTTGAGCAAGGCCCTTAACCCTCAACTGCTCAGATGTATAATGAGAGAAAAATGTATGTCGCTCAGGAAAAGTACGTCTGCCAAATGCCTAAATGTAAATAACGTAACCCTCCCATTTTATCCGGGCTTGGGACCAGCAGTGCATCCAGTAGCTGGGGTTTGGGCTTTGGCTGGGAATCAAACCCGGGCCTTCTGCATGGCAGGCGAAACACCTACCACTAAGCCTCTACAGGATCAGCTTTAAGTAGGAATCTCAAACAGTGTGTTATGTAGGAATATGAAACACCAGGGCCCGCTTGATACGATATTATCACGATATCTAGATTGGTATTGTGATTGTTGTATCATAATTTTACAAATATCCCAATCCGAATTTTTTCTTTCAGATTTAACACTTGGAAACATGCTCGGCGAGTAATTCTCTTCTATCATGTGGAATGCTGAGCTGCCTGCCAGTGTGTGACTAGTTTAGAGTGTAAGATTATAGAGGAACTGCAGTCATTTGACCATTTTTAAGGCAAGGGATCATGTTGACTTGGTGACATTATGGCCTCGCACCTCCAAGGTTGAGGGTTCGATTCCTGTCTCACCTCTCTGTGAGTGGAGTTTGCATGTGTTCCTAGTGTTTCCTCCTGCAATCCAAAGACTTGCAGATTAGGTTAATTGGTGTTCCCAAATTGCACGTAGTGTGTCGCCCTGCGATGGATTGGCACCCTTTTCACCCTTTGTATAGGATAAGTGGTATCGAGGATGAATTTAGGAATAAATTTTGGAATCAGAATAAACCTGATTGGAGACATTGATCAAGTTTTATCCACAGAAACAGGGATGTGACATCACAAGGTACACAAGATTAGAGTTTGGGTCTGATGAGGTTAACCTTACAGCTTTACCCCTGACTGCTACAGAGCACCGACACTGGAGACTCCTTCCGTAAATACTAAATAATCCACCATGATTTTTAATCTGTTTACATCAAGCATACGCAAATCCTGGTGCGACGAGTGCATTAATATAACCTCCGATTTTCCTTGTAGACAGAAACATCTAAAATAAAAAGTTTATGTGACAAATAAGGTTGGAGAATTCTAAACAGCAGCGGTGAGATATTAAACAGGAAGATTATTGTGCACGAAACAGTCATGCGCTCATTAATATTTGAATGCATTTTCAAGTTTCTTTAACTAAAATGTTTTGACAGTTTGTGTGTTAGTGTGATGTTTGTGTTGGAGCTGATTTCCTGACTCCGGGCTTTTTTGCTTTCGAAAAAGTAAGAGCTGTGTGTCCTTGGTTTTGAGAGCTTAAGAAGGCGTGTGGGTCAATGTCACATTTTATCAACGTTTCAGCAGTTTAGGGAAAGAAATGATAAATAGAAAATGATTGTCAGACACACACACACTAATGTTATTGTTACTAAGAGTTATTAAAGTACAGATAATAACAGTAAGAGGAAGAGCGACTCTTCTCATAAATCACACTTTTCTACAGAAACTTCAGGGATAAATGATATTCAGAGCCGCGGATGTCATATGCACCAGTGTTAGGGATAACGAAGGTCAAGAAGGATGCTAATATGAAGAAAACTGGAAATTTACGTAATTTCAAACATCATAACCCAAAAACAGGCAGGGTCAGGGCATGTTCACACAACAAATGACCCTAGGTCATGACGAAAACCTGAATTCTGGTCACAAAGCCGAACATCAAACCACAACTCAAAGGCTTCATAAAGTCAGACAGGAGCGTGTTTAAATGTTACTTCACACTGCTGATGTTAGGTCTAGAGTCTGCTGATGTAGTGTGTGGTGATTAGGTGCAGGTGTGTTCAATCTGAACTCTGGCGAACGTGGCCAAGGTTAGTCCTTGGTGGCCATGTTTGTAAAGTAGGTCGCACTGCCTGATGGGAAACAGAGTTGTAAACCTGTTCCCATGATTTTCTCACAAGCAGATGAATAAATGTCTCAAGCATTCACTTATACCCACGATCATCATCACTTAGGCCTAACTATCTTACATTTATGGCATTTGGCAGACGCCCTTATCCAGGCGACTTACTTTTAATGTCTCTTCTTTTTTAAGGCCCTCAACTAAGCAGTTGAAGGGCCTTGCTCAAGGGGCCCAACAGTGATAACTTGTGGTGCTGGGCTTTGAACCTGCTCCCTCAAAAATGAGCTGATTTTCATGCTGAAACGGCACTTTTTTGAGCCACACCCTGCCAGAGAACAGCAGAGCTGGGAGAGAGTATCATCTTATATGAGGTCACATTAAGGAGTATTGTTTAAGCCGATATAGAAAAATGGAAAAAAGACAAAAAGCTGTTTTTTATTTTTCTTTGTAAGCACACATCTGAAGATCTTAAAAGTGAATGTTGCACAATAGGTTACCTTTAACACGAAAACCTCCCAACGACATCATTCTTTCATAAATTCAACATGACTGCTTTATAAAAGATTCATGCAATGCATCTGGATGTGAAATAAATACTCGGTTTAGACGCCCTTTAATCAGTTTTATACGTATAGCGCTTTTAACAATGCACGTTGTCGCAAAGCAGCTTTACAGAATAAAAAAAATATATATTGAAATGAGTTTGAAAAGTGTGAGGAAATATGTATAATTCATCATAATGATCGGCTGCGGATGACGGTGGCGGGGAAAAACTCCCTGAGATGACAAACAGGAACCCTTGAGAGGAACCAGACTCAACAGGGAGGCCATCCTCATTCGGGTGATATTAGATACCTGGGATTGATCTGTATGTTAGGAGGCCGGATGTTCAGTATAACGGCAGAGATGTTAAAGAGAATACATGTTCACATCCATGTTTGTTATTGGAGGCTCACTGTTTGTGAGAACAATCTAAAGAAATTCACATTTGCACATTTGCCACACTTAATTAAGATTGGCCTTGGTCACCCTTTCCAGACTGATAAGTTTCTTGTTTCTCAGCTGTTCCTGAGTTTCTTTAGACCGTGTTGCTTTTTGACATCTTTTAGACTTAGACTTCACTTTGTCAGACAGGTTCTATATAAATGATTTCTTGATTCAGCAGGTCTGGCAGTAATAAGGCCTGGGTGTGACAAGAAAACACGGTTAATCACAGTTTATTCATTTAGCAAGGGGTGCATTTACTTTAGGGCCAGATAGGATTGGACAGCTTTATTTCCCTTAAGAAAAAAAATCATCATTTAAAAACTGCATTTCATATTTATCTGGGTTGTTTTTGTGTAATAATACAATTTAATGATCTCGTGGCGGTGGCTTAGTGGTTAGCACTGTTGTCTTGCGCCGCCAGGAGCCGGGTTCGATTCCCGTCTCGGTATTCATGGAGTTTGTATGGTCTCTACTTTGCTTGGTGGGTTTCCTCCAGGTACTCTTTTTTACCGCAGTCCAGAAACAATCAGATTAGACTAATTAGCATTCCCAAATTGCCCATAGTGTGTGTGTGAGTGTGTGTGTGTATGTGTGTGTGCCCTGCGATGGATTGCCACCCTGTCCAGGATATACCCCGCCTCCTGCCCCAAGGCTCTAGGCCCCCCGCGACCCTGTGAGTGATCGCAACCATTTCAATGTAACAAATATGCACAAAAAGAAATCAGATAAATACTTTATAAATACTTTATACAGCACCATATAGGGTGGTATGTACACGTGTACATTTAATCTTATTTTTCCTTGTCTGCTTTTATATTATGACAGTCAAAGGTCAGACGGCAAACAACTTTAGTAGGAATATAATTATATACGAATCCGATATTCAGCTTGAACATATAATGCGTTCTAAACAAGTACATACTTTTCTTTTTTTTTTTTTTTCATGTAACTTGCAGGAAAGTTTAATCTGATTACACTGAGATCCTAAAACAAAAAAGTCACACTTTTGTCTGGAGTTTTTTTCTTTCATGTGGACTTGTGGAGCATGTTCCTTACCACGGTCAAGGTACACTTCCTTTGCAGCGTTCATTCATTCATTCATCCTTAGGAACGGCCTGGTCGGGGTCGTGCTGGTCCGAATTAGGATACGAATTTGTTTACATTTTGGAAAGTGGAACCACATAGAAAATATTGTAGACAGATATAAACAAAATAATAATAATGATAATAATAATAATAATAGTAAGTGGTGTGTGTGGGATTTCAAAAGAGAAGAAAAACCAGTTCCTCGAGCGTCTCTAATTGAGACCAGTTATAAACTGGAATGATGTAGCCGAGGTCAGGGCCGGATTTCACTCGGCATGCTGACAGCGCCGGGCCTTCTACCACTGTTTTCAATTTAGGCCACACCCACATTGGGGTCGAATCCAAATCTGGGTCCAGATCCGGATATTTGGAGCATTAACCACGTACCGGTTCAGATAAAGCGGCATCGCTCTGCTGGTCTGCTCTTTGATGGAAGGATAAAGAAAAGAAGATTTGTGTCTGTTCACCGGTTGACACTGATGAGTTTTGTAAAGTAATGACCAGAGCCACGGACAGGAAGAGAGAGCGGTCAGTTTAGATTAAGTATGTTTACAGAATGGACGTCTTTTTATTTATTTTTTTTAGGCACATTGACGCAATGTTTAGCTGAAGCTTAAATATAGAAAGCTGAAATGTTTGAAACGGATTCAGTAGAGTATCAGCATCTCTCTCTCTCTCTCTCTCTCTCTCTCTCTCTCGGACCCCGAGGCGATGGTGTGGAAGGTTCTGGAAGCCGGCACGTCACACGGGAAATGGGCTCTTAGTGTTTTTAGTTTCCCCCGTGCTCATGTAGAGCACTTGGCCTGCGGCTCGGCCTGAACAATAGCTCTGTGTGTGTGTGTGTGTGTGTGTGTGAGAGGCCTGGAGGGCGGCCATTTTATGGAGGTGTGTGTGCATGTGTGTGTGTGTGTGTGTGTGTGTGTGTGTGTGTGCGCGCGCTGCTTTAATGAAGCCTAGCAGCACCGCCATTACACCAACAGCAGAACACACAGCTTTCTGTAATGCACTCTGCTGCTGGATTGCTGCAGAAGAAAATTAAGCATCTCCGTTGTTTCGTACAACATTTCCAAAGCGCCAGACTCTGATTTCATGCTAAATATATGTACATAATCATACATTTGTACTAGGCTAATATTTTAGCGGCAGAGTTTAGATTAGACGTCTCGAATATTAGCATATTCATGCAGAACCGGGGATTTTTTTTTTTTTTTTTTTTGTCTTATTACAGCCTGAGAAACTTTGCCCTGGAATAATGGTTAAATATACAGTTTTGACAACAAAGTCGAGCCCGAGGCACTTGGAAGATACCAATCTTAAAGAAATTAATTACCTCCCTTGTTAATCTTGATATAATTAAGTTTGCGAAGAACGAAACCCGGCTGCAGTTTTCTTTTTGCCGTGAAGTTGGCACTGCAGAGGCGCCGCAGTAACCAGGGCCGGGTTTCTCGATCCTGCTGGCTCCGACCCACACATCCATCACTAGCAGGAAAACCGAGTGGGGAAAAGGAATGCTGGGATGCCGAGCCTAGCCTCAGGGCTGCTGCAATACAGAATATTTCTTGTACACATAATCAACGGTTTAATATTCAGTACGACACACCGATCCTCGAAATTACTGTCGAAGCACAGCGTATACCGGAAAGGTCGTAAGTTCAAGTCTCAGGATCGATGTAGAGACATTTAACAGGATCCTTATCCACTTAAGCAACAAGCAGGAGCTCTCGGTGGGTCTGTAAGGGACGCGTGATTGTAAAATGTAATACTTTTACTGTACACTCCCAAATGTACGCTGTAGCGAGAAGGGACAGAAAAACAAATATCATGTTTTGTAGTATCATTTCACAATATCTACACAAACTCCTGCATGTCCTCCCCGTGCTTGGTGGGTTTCCTCCGGGTTCTCCGGGTTCCTCCTAAGACATGCAGATTAGGTTAATCGGCGTTCCCAATCCCAATCCTCCACGGTTCCTAATCAGATTACAGAGGTTCTCAGATACATGGATGGATGGATACAAACTTTATGTATGAAATTCATGAACCTGGTGAGGGAGTAACTTCACCCAGGAACCCGTTTATAAGAACAGAAACTGATGAACTAATTATTTTAACTTCTGTAGTATATGTAGGTTTTTACTAAATAGTACTAATACTAATTATTATAGTTGCATGAATTAATTTAATAATTAAAACCGCAAATCTGAGTGTTTGATACTGTACAGTATATCCACTAGGAATTTAATAATATTAATAATTTAAGACATTAATAAATGTATATATCAAAGAATTGTTAAAAATGATAACCGTTATCTTAATTTTTAAGTCAAGTAAGTGATTTCTGTTTCATTATAAAGTAGTTGTTATGTTCTAAATACTAAAAGCAAAATTCAGTTCAATTTAGTGTCAAAAGAGACAGGATTGGCCAAAATGTCATATATACAATTATACATAATTTAGTAGCTACAACTCTCACTATAGTCGCAAGAAAAATAAACATCATTGATTTTGTGTCTTCTCACTTTGGCATCATTCGTCATCACGCTTTTACTCTATCCATAACTCATCCTAAACCATTCCTGGGATTTGACCAAACCTTCACAGAACATTTATAAGGAAGCTGATATGTGCATTAGCTATTTCATTTATAATAATTTTCTTTCCCTGAAAAAAAAAAAAAATCAGTTAAACATAAACAAAAGAGTGACGGTCAAATCTGGTATCAGAAATTTCTTCTAAACTATAAGTACACACGTTTCATATAATTTAATTTTACTCCTAATACCATCCGAAATACTGTAACAGTCAGAAGTTTAGTAATGTGGCTACACGGTAATACCAGATCACTCCACAAGGGGCACTTCTGTTTTTTTCTTGTAGTAGACTACAGTTGAATGTTTGTTCAGGGGAAGTTGTTTTTCTCCGCAGTTCAGATCGCTGAACTTATTCTCCTCAGGAACGAGCAGTGCAGGGTGTGATTGCTATATTCTTTATGTATAATTAATGAATTTAGCGTCATGTAGAATTGGCAAAGCTTTTCTATATCCGTCGTCTCACGTTGGCGTCATCGTTGCCCGTCAACCGTTCGTCAGTTCATGGGAATTTTTGCCCAAACCTTCAGAGAACCTTTGTAAGGAATCATACTGTAGATGTGCTCCAGGTATATAATTTTTAAGAAGTATCTCGTTCAGTGAGCAGGCAGCACGTCTAACTTTGAAGACTCACAAATTAAATAAGTTGTTCATGAGGACACGCCTCTGTTATTGAGACAGTAGGCAAATACGGTGGGCCACGCCTCCTTTACACCCCTAAGGTATTTCACTCTGTACTTTCTTCGCTCTCTGTACGCTCCTGTGGAGCTCCGCACCGGCGTTTTACGCTTGTTTACAAATCTGTTCAATATAAATTGACTGGAAATTGAATTCGACTTCATGTCTGTCACAATTTCAGCTCGGGATTCAGTCTGCACACGCAGTTTCAAGCATGGAGCCTCTTGTTTTCTCTTTCCATCTCGTCGGTGTAATTCCGTTTGATGCTTTCGAGCAGCTCTGTATTGTGACATTACTGCAGCGCTGATGGATTTCGTGTTACTATTTATTAAAGTTTGCCTCTTTTTTGGGGTTTTATTATTTTTGTCGGCTGCCGGAAAAGGTTGACGCCCGAGGGCGAATCCAAGCGAAAATGCTGCAAATGATATTTCATTAGGAGCTGGCAGAACAGGGGGGAAATTGGAGACATTGAAATGTATAGGGTAGGCAAAATAAAGATGGCGACAGAACTGCCAACATAAACAGTACTGATCTGCTTTGCAATGCGCTGATTTGATTTTTTTTTTCTGACACAAGAAAAATGAGGCTCAAGTCAAGGGAAATTTAGTGCCTGGAGTGCAATTTAGATCTTCTTTCCAGCTCACAGCGAGAAGCGAAACTGAGTAAAGTGTGCATTGCGAGCCGTATGTATGACTGCAACCGAGGCATGTGCGATATAGATTTTTTTCCCCTCTTGTGATTTTCCAATTTAAAATAGCCACAATAAACTTAAAAAAGCAACAAAAAAAAAACAAGCTTGTTACTTGGTTAATGTTTTTGATGCTGTATGGAAGTGAAATGCTCTGCCTAATACACTATTATGGCAAAAGTACACTGTCTGGTCAAAATTATCGGGCTGCATCAAGCAAAGAAAACAACTAAGGAGATTTAAAATTAAATCTCCTGAACTGGATTAAGAACACATTATCAAAATGTGGATGATGAAATGAGGTTGGAAAAAATAATGAATGGAGATCACTTAAACTCTTGGTGAAGTTGCATGGGAAAAAGCCAACAATAAAAACTATGAGCTATGTTTAATAGTAAAAATAACAGCATTTCCACACACACACACACACACACACACACACACACACACACACACACACACACACACAAAATGTGAGTGAGAAAACCACTTGTTAAAATCCTTCAATTTGTTAGAGAGCATAAAGATATG
>JAQMYL010065853.1:0-10916 GCA_030014365.1 Clarias pachynema
TAACTGACAGTGTAAACGTAGCCGTGTCTTTCTTCAATTCCTGCCAGAATATCAGCTCTGTGTTCATCCAAACAGGCTCAGGTTTCACACTGAGTAGGTAGAAATATGAAAGATCAAAAAGACTGTTTTCATTGTGTTTATTTGATTCCTATTCAAGACACTTTGATAAGAATGACTGTATATTGTTAACTGCACTTTTTATTTGAAAGAAAAAGAAATATGAAAGTTCATAAAATACTTTTTCTTTGTATTTATTTGATTCCTGTTCAAGACACTTCGATAAGAATGGCTGTATATTGTTAACATAGGCGACAGAGTTTTTTTTTACAGTTTCGGTTGTTGGTGTGCCTTGTGATTCTTTTCAATTAAAAATGTGCCTTGGCTCAAAAAAGGTTGAAAAACACTGCTTTAGGGACCCAACAGTGGCAACTTAGTGGACCTTGGGCTTGAACCACCAATCATGCGATCGGAAATATATGGTCACTTTTGCTCTGGTGATCTTTATCTGTCATAGAGAGAGAAAGACTTACATGTTCCTGTGCTTTGAGGATTAGGGGTAGAAACAGGAGCAGACTCGCGAAGAGCAGGTGGTACAGTCTGGATACCACTTACTAAAAAAAAAAAAAAAAAAAAAAAAAAAAAAAAGTTGCAAGCTACAAACATTAAAATTAATACAAACAATGTGAATCAACTGTGATAGATTGGGCCCATGTCCAAGGTGTGCCCTGTTCCGTGCCCCAAGTCTCCTGTGATAGGCTCCCACCTCCAAAACAATGTACACATCATACTGTAATGTTGGATGCTGGTTCTGGAACAAAAAAAATTGCATGACAATAATAAACCGAACCCAACCTATAAGTTAAGGACAACTTTAACTGCCTTCCTGACCCCAACAAACTGCCCCACCTACTGGGTTTGGATTATTGTCCAGCTGCATAACCCAACTGCGCTTGAGGTCATAAAATGATGGCCAGACATTTTCCTTCAGGATTTTCTGGTAGAGCAGGAGGAGAACATTTAACTGTTCATGAGGTAGGTTGCCTGGGGAAAAAAGCTGTTCTTGTGCCTGGATGTCCTTGTCTTCAATGCTCTGTAGTGCTGACCAAACAGCAAAAGTTCAAAGAGAAGATGGCTTGGATGTGAGGCATCCAATCAAATTTTTTGTGCCCTTTTCTTCACTCTGGAGATATACACTTCTTGAAGGGCAGGCAGGGGAGCACCGATAATCCTTTCAGCAGTCCGAATTCAGCAGTCTTCTGACGTCTGATTTAATAGTTGAGCCAAACCAGTTATTGAAGTGCACAGGACAGATTCAACGACGGCCGAGTAAAACTTTATGAGCAGCTCCTGTAGAAGATTGAAATACAACCTCTTTCAAATCTTTCCCAACATAGTAGCTAATACATTTCCCTTATTTTATATTTGTGTTTGTTGTACTTCTGGGGAATTATTTTTGCTTTTTATTAATAAATACCATAAATCTCTCACATCGGCGTGCATGTTCTGCCTTTTCATCAAAACAAAGGAGCGATGTGAGCAGCTTTATTTTAATCATAAATTGACAGCCACATTCCAGCCAATTGTGGTCAAATAATTATTCAATGCATAGAGAGAGAAAGATTTACATGTTCCTGTGCTTTGAGGATTAGGGGTAGATACAGGAACAGCCTCAGGAAGAGCAGGTGGTACAGTCTGGATACCAATTACTGAAAAAAAAAAAAAAAACAATTAAATACAGTTACAAGCTACAAACATTAAAATTAATACAAACAATGTCAATCAACTGTGATAGATTGGGCCCATGTCTCGTGCCCCAAGTCTCCTGGGATAGGCTTCCGACCCCACAACAATCTACACAGCGTAAGTAGATACATACTGTAGGACATTTTTAACTGCTTTCCTGACCCCAACAAACTGCCCCACCTACCGGGTCACATTAAATTATATCACACCCACACACAGACACGCATTACCAAACATGCACCACTGATCGCTGTTCATGCTACTATTATTATTACTATTGTGTGTGTTTTTTTTTTTAATGAGTGTCACTTTATCTTTGACAGCAGAACTAAATGCCTGCACTTATGTACATTTATTTTTACATTATATTTATGTACATTGCTTGCGAAGGCTGTACAAAAGTTTGGGGGCAATTTACCACACGAAAAATCCAATAGAGTTAACATTGAGACCAACTTTGACGGATTCAAGCGCAGAGTAAGAATTTGGTAAAAATCTCAAATTTACAACATTTGAAGAGGTCTGCAAGCTGTGTCAGAACATACCCCGCGAGAGGGTACAAGTTGTACCCTGGGGCACAAGAGGTGCAACCAATCTCAATCTCAATCAATCAGTCTCTCAGGACCATTGTAAAGCTGTCAAGTCATGCCCTAGGCCCGAGTTTTGCCACAGCATGCGCCACTCACGTTATCTTCAGAAAATGGACCTCTCTAGTTTATTATTACTCTTTATATACTATTGTGTCTTTCTATTTTTATCATCTCTCCTTTTTAAAAAATTTTTTAATTAATTTATTTATTTTAACTATCTACTCCTGTTATTTTCTTGTGAATTATTCCTAAGCTTTGGCAGTATGAATGTAAATATTTGTCATGTCAATAAAGGATCTTTGAATCTTGAATTTTGCGAGAGACTTACATGTTTTCGTGCTTTGGGTTTTAGGGGTAGAAACACAAGTTGAATAAGGAAAATACAGTGGTAAGGGCTGGACTCCCGTCACTGAAAAAAAGTGAAAATTTTCATTTTAAAATGAAAAACGATAAAAGGGGATAAAATTATTGTCTGTCAGTGAGTCGGACAGAGAGAGAGAGAGAGAGAGAGAGAGAGAGAGAGAGAGAGTGTGATTGAGAGAGAGAGAAAGACTTACAAGTTTCTGTAGTTTGGGGTTTAGGGGTAGAATCACAATCAGAGGAAGGAAGATGAGGTGTTAAGAGCTGGGCATCTGTCACTGAAAAATTTAAACATTTTTGTAAATTAAAAAAATATATACTAAACATCTCACTGACAACTGAAGGCATAAACGTATTGTCAAAAAAAGTTGTCCAGGTCCTGAAGCTGTTTGCTAATATGCTCTTTTAATGAAATCCTGTGTTTTCTCCAATTGTGGATAACACGGCTCTCACTGTGGTTGGCTGGAGTCCCAAAGCTGACACATCAATTATTTTGTTTCAGAATCAGAATGAGATTTTTTGCCAAGTAGGTTTGCTCATACAAGGAAATTTGTTTTGGAGACAGACAATTCCAGAGATGACAACAACACAAATAAATAAGTATTGAAATAGGATGTGGGATAATATCAAATAAATATCAGTGTTATTGCACAGTATTGCAGCTAATTGCACATAATAATATTGCACACATTTTTTTATCAAGAGGAGAATATTTAACTGTTTATGAGGTAGGTTGCCTGGGGAAAAAGATGTTCTCGTGCCTGGATGTCCTAGTCTTCGTTGTTTTGTAGTGCCGACTAGACGGGAAAAGTTCATAGAGAAGATGACTTGGATGTGAGGGGTCCAAAGTGATTTCCTGTGCCCTTTTCTTCACTCCGGAGATATACATTTCTTGAAGGGCGGGCAGGAGATCACCGATAATCCTTTCAGCAGTCCGCACCGTCCTTTGGAGTCTTTTGATGTCTGATTTTGTAGCTGAGCCAAACCAGACAGTTATTGAAGTGCACGGGACAGATTCAGTGACGGCCGAGTAGAACTTTGTGAGCAGCTCATGTAACAGATTGAATTTCATCAGCTGGAGAAGGAAATACAACCTCTGAAAGGCCTTTTAACAATGGAGTCAATGTAATTGTCCCACTTCAGGTCCTGAGAGATGGTGGTGCCCAGGAAGCAGAATGATAAATACTGTTTATTAATACTGTTTAAAATACTGCTGTCACAGTGATATTCAAGATGGTAAGTGGGCAAAGTGCAGGAGGTTTTCTCCTGAAGTCCACAATCACCAATAATGTGATCAGAAGTACATGGTCATTTGTGATCTGGTGATCTTTATTTGTTATAGAGAGAGAGAAAGACTTACATTTTCCTGTGCTTTGAGGATCAGACACAGGAAGACTAGGTGGTACGGAACCACTTACTGAAAAAAAAACAACAACAACACACAATTAACAATCTCGTGCCCTAAGTCTCCTGGGATAGGGTCCCAGTCCCCACAACAATGTACACAGGATAAGCTGATTAGTAGGACAACTTTAACTGCCTCCCCGACCCGGCAAACTGCCCCACCTACTGGGGGACCACAAACAGAACTGCACACTAGCAGCACAGCACACACACCATCACATCATATCACACACACACACTTTAGCGTCACTTTCTCTTTGACAGCAGAATGAAATGTCTATAGTCTTATCTTATATATTTAATAATTATTACTCTTTTTATACTATTGTGTTTTCTGTTATCTTCTCTTCTTTTTATTCATTTATTGTTTTGTTTTTTTTTGCTATCTTTTCCACTTATTTTCTTCTGACTTATTTTTAAACTTTGGCAACACAAATGTAAATATTTTTCATGCCAATAAAGCACCTTTGAATCTTGAATATTGAGAGACACTTACATGTTTCTTTGCTTTGGCGTTCAGGGGTAGAAATGCAAGCAGGAATAGGAAGAGGATGTGGCATGACCTGGAAACCCCTCACTGAAAAAAGTTAACATTTTTGTTTTTACATTAAAACAAATAAACGCAACTGAGAACTGAAGCCATACAAGTATTGTCTGTGAGTGAGTAGGAGAGTGAGAGACAGAAAGAGAGACTTACACAAGAAACTTACATGATTTTGTAGTTTGGGGTTTAGGGGTAGAAACACAAGCAGAAGAAGGAAGAGAATGTGGCATGAGCTGGACACCCCTCACTAAAAAAGTGAACATTTTTGTAAATAAAATAAAAAAACTGAAAGAAAACATTGCACTGACAACTGAAAACATCAACGTATTGTCTATGAATAAGTGAGAGTAAGAATTTAAGACAGACAGACAGACAGAGAGAGAGAGAAATTCCCCCTAAACCTAATAACTGGTTGTGCAATCAAGCGAGACTGGAAAGGAGTCTTTCACATCGCTGTGAAGGAATTTTGACCCATTCTTCTATGCAGAATTGTTTTAATTCAGCCACATTGGAGGGTTTTCAAGCATGATTGATGTCCTAATTGATGGTCTGTTTAAGGATCTTAATCAAATTTAAGTCCAGACTCCAAAACCTCTTTTTTTCCCAAGCCATTTACAGGTGGACTTGTTGATGTGGTTTGGAAATGCGTTTGGTTATGAAATGATGGCCGGATATTCTCCTCCAGGATTTTCTGGAAGAGCACAGAATACATGGTTCCATCAATTATGACAGGTTGTCTGTCAAATGCTATGATGTTCTTTTAATGAAATTATGTGTAGTTTGTTTTCTCCAATCATGGCTCTTACCGTGGTTTGCTGGTGTCGCAAAGTCTTAAAAATAGGTAACCCTTTCCAGACTAATACACATCAATTATTTTGTTTCAGAATCAGAATGAGCTTCATTAGCAAGTATGTTTGCACATACAAGGAATTTGTTTTGTGACAGACGCTTCCAGAGATGGCAACAGACACAACAAGAAGCAAATAATACAAAAAAACAAACAAAAAAAAACAAGAAATGTAATAGGATGTGGAATATCAGTGGTATTGCACAGTATTGCACTTAATTGCACGCAATATTGCGCAATAATTTTTATTGTCCTTTGTAGTCTTCTGATGTCTGATTTCGTAGCTGAGCCATACCAGACAGTTATTGAAGTGCACAGGACAGATTCAATGACAACCGAGTAGAACTGTGTGAGGAGCTCCTGTGTCAGGTTGAACTTCCCTAGCTGGTGAAGGAAAAACAACCTCTGCTGGGCCTTTTAACAATGGAGTCAATGTGATTGTCCCACTTCAGGTCCTGACATATCCACAATCATCTCCATTGTTTTGAACATGTTTGGCGCCAGGTTGTTGTGACTGCATAATACAGTCAACTGCTCAACCTCGCTTCCATACGTAGACTCATCATGGTCCTGAATGAGGCAGATGACTGTAGTGTCATCTGCAAATTTTTAAGAGCTTGACAGAAGTGCCTGTAGAGGTGCCGTCTTTTATGTAGAGGGAGAAGAGCAGTGGGGAGAGAACGCACCCCTAGAGGGCGCCAGTGTTGATGGGGAAATGTCCAACAGCTGCACCAACAGTGAAATGTCTAGCTGTTGCCTATCTGTCAGAAAGCTTAATACTTCTTTTTCATCTGTTACATTTCTGGCAGTTTAAAAGCTTCACAGTGGGCATAAATTGGCACCAGTCAAAAATTATTATATTCTGATTAAATGCTTTCAGCTTGTAAAACACACATCATGGCGAATCAGCACCCATGTAAAAAGTTAAGCTTTAATCAGTATGGTTTCTTCCAGAATGAAATATTGTCCATGAAAACATAGCTTGAATTTGCATGTCATTGTGATGTGCTTCAATGTTTATTCAATACAGATGGATTTTAAATCTTTATTTAAGCCAGAATAACATGACAGCTTACCTTCGATTGAGATCTTCTCAACCTCAGCTTTACAGTACTCATCTAGTTTCTTTCTCATTTGAGACAAAGACTTTATTACATTCTCAAAAGTTGGGCGAGAAGATAACATAATGGCAGGCAAGGCTGATGGTCCAGATGAAGTCAAGACAGACTGAAAACTCTACAATAAGAAAAAAGGGAACACAAAAATGAGTGAACTTTGATAACATAGTAGACTAACCGCATACTCTGCATACAATTACACACTTTACATTAAAAAAAAAACAGAGTTGAATCCAGAAGTCACCAAACATCTTTGTATCTTTGAATGTACCTTTTGGTTAAAACAGAGACATGATTCTGACCACAAACTTAAATACATTTTAAGTTTCCCACAAGTTTGAAATATGGTGGTAGTTACTACATACAACAAACAACATACACACGACCTTTAGAACAATATTTTTATTTATTTGATTTTTTTTAATATTAATTTCATATTTCAGAGATCCAACCTACTAACCTTCTCCTCCATCTACCCATATGTGAGGAGAAAGATAAAGGAAAAAAAAAAAAACTCTTTGGTGTACAAACATGACACTGTTTGTCAGAGAATGTTGCATTAAAACAAAATTATTTTAATGACTACTATGTTTTAATACACAGGGGCATTTCAATAAATTAGAAAATCATCAAAAAGTTTATTCATTTCAGTAATCCAGTTCAAAAAGTGAAACTCATAATATATAGTCATTACACACAGACTGATACATTTCAAGGGTTTATTTCTTTTAAGGCTTAGAGCTAATGAAATACCAAAATTCAGTATCTCCGAAAATTAGAATATTGTGAAAAAGTTCGATTTGGAGACTCATGGTGTCACACTCTAATCAGCTAATAAACTCAAAATACCTGCTAAGGTTTCCTGAGTCTTTAAATGGTCTCAGAGTTCTGAATCCAAGCACGTTAATAGAAATGGAAAGAAATAATGTGGCAGAAAAAGATTCACGAGCAACAGGGATAACTTGAAGGTTATCTTGTTCAAGTTAACATTGAACATGAATATTTACTTATACAAGTAATTATATATTTATTTATCCAGCTGAGTAACTACAGCTGGATAAAACTAAAACTGGGTCCATCTATCCTGCACACATTACAATTAAATAACCTTAATTTGAAGATTGCCATGTTAACTTAATCATGTAAATAAACTTTATAAACAGAATATAATAATATATTTTTTTCTGTCCTTTCCAGTCACTTTTTGCAACTTTCCACTCCAGACTAAACTTTGACTCATCCAGAAAATCAACTTCAGGACCTAAATAATCTGCCTCTAAATTGGAAATATGTTTCATTATTTTTTGACATAATCTTTAAAACCGCTACATATGAACGTACAGTATGCCCTCAACAACTGGTTGTAGTGATCCATGTATTCATGCTGGAATCTCCCAACATTCTCTTAGGGACTCAGCTTCAAAACATTTCTAATTGATTTGAACATTCCGCAGATTCTCACAGTGATGTTACCTGGAGGTACCGGATGGGATCTTCTGTGTGTGAAAGGTCCTCCATCATCATGTCTTTCTTCTTCAGCTCTGCAATCTCCTTCTCCATTTTCTTCATGACTTCTTCAACTCGACTCATAGCAGCTTTCTCCTGAGCTCTGACCAGCGCTGTGAGTTTGGAGCGACTTCTTTCAATGGATTTGATCAGATCAATAAAGATGTCATCGGTTTCCTTTACTGCTCTTTTTGCAGAGAGCTGTTAGGAGACACAGAGAGAGCGAGGTCCAGAATTAAGCACAGCAGAGGTAGCAGCAAAAAATTGGCTCATATTAAAAATATTATTCATGTTCTATGATCTACTAAAAAAAAATAATAATAAAATAAAATAAAAAACACAGACTAGAACACATACTACTAGTGGACAAGAAAACAATCATCATAAGGCAAAATACTTTATTAAAAAGATACATAGAAGAAAGGGAAATTATGAACACACTATACTGTAGAACAAATTATAATCAAACTATAGGACAGAAGCCTTACAGGATAATGGTAGAAGTCACAATATCAATCTCTAATCACACTAAAATGATTCAGATCATCAAACAAATTTTTTTTATTTTAAGACAACCTGAGATTTGTAAATACAAAATGCAATTTTTATATTATGCTTTCATTTATTAAGGGGAAAAAGGCTATCCAAACCTACCTGGCCCTTGGTGAAAAAAAAAATTACCCCATTTCTTTATATCCTTGTCCTCGTTTGTACAAGGCAATTATCACTTTTCTTAGGTTTATGGACAACTGCCTTGACATTTCTGACATGCAGTTAAACTTCTCCATAAACTAATCTAAGTATTTAATATGTTCTTAAAAAAAAAAACAAGGTACACCTTAAGAATCTAATTATTTGCATCAGGTATGCTCGAGACAACACCTGGGCCTGTATTTACTAAGTGTCATAGAGTAGAAAATCACTCCTAAGTTGCCCAAAATTTTTGTCCTACTTTTAGGAGTAGGAGTAAGAGCTATTTATCAATATTCTTAAAAGAGGAAACGTCCACCAAAATGTAGGAGAGCTCCAGAGGGGGGGGTCCTACCTGGTTAGGAGTAGCAAGAAAATTGTGTTCAGGCAGAGACACGCATGGAGGAGAGAGGTTTTAGTAACAATGAGCGACATGGAGCTCATGAAAGATCCATTTTCTTCATATATTGTCTCCGCAGAATCAGATCGCTACTCTATGTTTTCTAGTAACAGCAAAAATGCAGCTTTGAAACAGTGACGCAGCTGACAGTGCCAGAAATAACAAATCAAACTTTGCTCTTACAGCACCATAGATCATGCGCAGATTCATACATTTTCCGACCACTACCCAGGTGGATATCTGGCAAACTGACAGGTGGCATTAATGCCTTTACAAATTGTCGTCCACTCACTTTTTACCTTTAGGGGTAAGAGTAGGGAAGAATTTGCCTTCAATTATTTCTTTACATTTCAAAACCTCGTCCGCAAGCAAAACGCTCTCATCCTTTCTCCAATTTAACCTTCTTTTTGAAGACAAACATTAGATTAAACAGTCCTACGCAGGTCTAGTATAGGGGCTTTAAACAGTTGTGACTGGGGCAATCTGATCAGTATAACATCATGCAGAGAGTTCATGTATCTGTAAGTTTTGTCTGTGTACATAAATCTTTCACACAACGGGCGCCGATTTCAGAGACACCAAACCTAAAACAGTTCTTCCAGGTCCAAACTCACCTTGTGAGATTCCACAGCCTTCTTTAGTTCCTGAAGCTCCTTCTCTCTCTCCTGTATTATCTGCTTGGATTTTCCCTGAATCTCCAACAAGTGCTTCTACAAAGAAACACAGCGCATAAGTCAATTGAGCTGACATTTTATAAACTCCACAAGAATACAGTGGAACCTCAGATTACGAGTAACGCGGTTTACGAGTGTTCCACAAGACGAGCGAAGATTTTTAATACATTTTGACTTAAGTCTTGGTTTACGAGTACCATGTATCATGTATTACGAGTATCATGTATCACGCATGCACTTCTTGTTTTGACGCCGAGCGTCACGTGTTCACAACTGGGCCAACGGTTTTTCTCTCTCTTGCGCTGCGGAATTGAGGGTAATCATCTCCCCTGCTGGGTCTAAGTGCTCGTCTCTTACTGGTATAATCAACATCCGTGCACGTGTGTACGGTTTACTATAACACTGTGACCACATGTGTGAAACATATTTTATTTTGTGTCTGCAGGTGTGTGTGTACTGTTACTTATAAAACATGTGTGTGCGCACGTGTAAAGCAAAAGCAAGTCTCATTAGAGAGGTTAAAGATCCATTTTCTCTCTCTGTATCAGATGCTCTTTGTGCCTGTGTGCGCACGCATCATTGGACACCGTGCACCCCACCCCAACACATACATTTTACTTTATATTTTGTGTTAATTATTTTTATGTATTTATTTTTTGGGGGCTGTGGAACGAATAATTGGAGTTTCCATTATTTCTTATGGGAAAATTAAATTTGGTTTACGAGTGTTTTGGAATACGAGCCCACTTCCGGAACTAATTATGCTCCTAATCCAAGGCTCCATTATATTTCCTATTTCAATGACATTAAACAAAAAAGGTTTTTATGTCTAATAAAACTAAAGCTAACTAAGCTAGGCGGCACGGTGGTGTAGTGGTTAGCACTGTCGCCTTGCACCTCCAGGGTCTGAGCTCGATTTCCGTCTCTGTGTGCATGGAGTTTGCATGTTCTCCCCGTGCTTGAGGGTTTCCTCCGGGTACTCCGGTTTCCTCCCACAGTCCAAAGATATGCAGGTTAGGATAATTGGCGTTCCCAAATTG
>JAQMYL010066667.1:0-10891 GCA_030014365.1 Clarias pachynema
CAGAGGTCAGTTTTGGTCTTGTTTTCCTGGGAAGGTCTTCATGAGAGACAGTTTCATCATGGAGCTTGATGGGTTTTGCACTTGAACAAGACTGTTCTTGTAAGAACTGTTCCAGAAAAGCTGACCTTCATGTCTGAAAATAACAACTGACTGTTGCAAATTTTTTGACTGGTACTGGTGGAAGTTCAATCCCCGTCCAACGCCCAAACCCTAGCCACTATATATATAGGTTCTTCATGACCATCAACAAAATCACCCTGAAAGATATGAGGACATAGTGATATGAGGAATGACATCAGCGCTCATCCTGTCTATCTAAAATAACAATTATACTGCCTAATGCTAGACTAAGTATTAGTCTTGTTCTCATTCGTTCGTGAAAAACACAAGTGGCCCTCATTATTCTCTAGCTTTACTGAATATCGCATTTTGAAACCTGCATTTCTTTTCTACCTGTACACTTCACATTCCTGTGTTCATTCTATAGAAATGACAGATTAAGCTCCGAAACGTCAGTCCAACACCACCAACCGCTGACGTACCGACATTTGGCTCCGTGCGTGACTCATCAGTTTAGTCAGAAAATGTCACAGAGGAAAAAGAAAAATGCAAACATGGACATTATGTTTTTTTAACTAATATATTATTTTCGAGCATTGCCCTTGACAAATAAATATTGTGCTGTGTCAGCTAGAACAGTGTGTTGACTTTGAGCTTGTCGCTGATATGAAAGACAAAGACGTCTCACCTCTTTGCATCCAATTTATAGTGTCTCTCCAGGGACGTTTCTTGCATTTTTGTGATTACTGCTCGTCCTGATGGCGTCTCAGTTTCCGCTTCCCCTGCCGCTGAGGGCTATAATGAGAGAGCTGTGTGACCCAGTTTGATTAGCCATGATGTTCAGGGGAAAAATAAATACAAGGAAGCTTTTGCATCTTCACTCTAGTGCTATCAATTATGAAATGCCTACGCTATTGATTTTAAAGGGATGAAAAAAATGGAAAGGAAAAAAAAAAAATCAAATCTTTCCATTTCTCAAGAAAGGTTCTTGTACTGCACCGCAACAACAAAATCAATTTTACACGAAGGTGCCCTACCTCTCTTTAGTCACTCACATCTGATCCTCAGTGAGACTGTGATCCTCTTATGCCTGTGAAATCGTTTAACTTGTAGGAACAACAGGGGTGAAAATCAGACTTTCTGCAATATGTGTATTGTTCTTTATTCCCTGCTGCTATTGAGTTCTTGATCATGATTGGTCAAAAGCTGTGGATTAATTAATGTTCTTGTTCTAACTTGTGGATTTGAAAGTGGGTAGAGTAGGGAAGGAGTCTCCAGTGTCAGCTCTTTGTAACCAAAGGCCAAGTTGTATATTTTCCAGCACAGGCAGTACTTTAAGACAAATGGGTTAGTGGCTTCTGATTAAGCTGAATTCAAGTGCGAGAGAGGAGGGCTTGGTGAACGAACATAGTTGTTGCTTATACAGTGGTACCGAAACACTTTCTCATATAAATAATAATTTATATATAATATTAAATGCATGTAATCTGTTACAGCCACCCAAAATATTACCAATATTACCAATTTCCATCACTACAGTCATATTTTTGCACATAAAAAAACAATCCAAACATTTAGAAAAGACATGCAAATGAAGTAAAATGTGAAATAAATAGACATCAAACCTCACTTAACCTTAATTTATGATTCCTCTTGCTTTAAGAATTAAACTGAAAGTGGCTCCCTTTTCTTCTTGCTTTGATAATATAATAGTCCTTGATAATATTCTTGTCCCATGGTGCTATGTCTTCATTAAATCTTGTACAAAATGGCAAAAAAAAAAAAACATCCAAAAAAAATGTAAACTTCCTTTGCTTGGCTTTCCACTGACACAAACTTTTTCATTTATTTTTTTAACGACTCCTGGATGTATGCGCACCTTAGCGGGTGTTTGGTTCTGCTCGGTTCATTCGCTTCTATGCCAAACATATTCTGTATGCGGAGGGAAATTTTTTTACAAAGATTTCAGTTCTTAAGGGTACAATTTCTAATTCTTAAGGTCCTATGCCGAGGTACCGCTGTAGTTGTTATTCCTTAAGTTATTCTAAAGTTTTACAACAATAAATGTAATTATAAAGGGATTCAAAAGTACGACATCATTTTGAATTAATAATTTAGGCAACTGCTAGCAATTTACTATGGTATAAGCGGAATAAAACACTTCACAACATGCAGTTATTGAACAATCTGCGGTATTTCATTCCTTTTAATCCTGAACTTAAGGAGCTACAGTAGAAATAAAGCTACAGTGTTTTTCTGCCCTTCACATATCAGTGTCCATGTGTTTTTTTTTTTTTGTTGTTGTTGTTATTTTTCAATGCATATTTTTTCCTGGTGTTTATAACATGCGTAGGTACTGTCAACATCTTAAACATTCAGCAAGGGGATTGTGCATGTGGGTAGAGAGCAAGAGAACTGCCAGAGACTTCCCGCACATATGGTGACTACAGTGGAGCATCATGACAACTCAAACAGCCGCTCTTTCCAGAAACAAGTCGTTTTATGTAATACTCCAACATGCCGGGTAATAAATAACAGAACTAAAAGAAATAAATAAACAAATACATAAATAAATGCTATGAGCTACTCGTAGTAGCATTATTACTTCGTGCTACATTAAATTACCTAGTATAATTTCTTTTGTGAATATTGACTCGCACGATATCAAGGAACAAGAAAATATCAAAGAGAATTAAAAAGAAGGCGAAGTGCAACCGCACTACAGTACCTGTACACTGTTTACTCATAGAGACAGAAAGAAAAGACATCAGCTCGTGTTGTTCCTTCCAGTGAAATATCACTGTTTCCATTCACTACAAGGCTTGAATCTTTATTTTTTAGGTTACAGGAGACACACTTTGGTCCCTAAGGCTCCATTTCCTACCTGGCATGTTCAGTTTGAAATATTACTCACAGCTGGTGTTTTCCAAAGGGGCCCTTAACCTATAATCATGTTCCTACAAGAAAGGAGTCCAACTGAACAAGTTATTGCAAAGGGAAGGTTAAAAACAAAGTTTTGCTTTACATTGAAGACGTTTGAAAACAAAGGAGGTCTACTGTATGTGATAGATCAGAATTTCAGCCTTCTGTTGATGATATTCAACGTTCACTGTCTAAATGAGCAAAAATATGGGAACGGATAGTCCAAAAGTAAATTACGGTAAGTACCACTTAATATTTGGTCGCATATCAAATCCTTTCAATAACATCATTAAGTCTGTGACCAACAAACTATTGCATTTTTGTCTTTTTTTTTTTCTTTCTCAAGACCTATACAATGGCTTCTTCATTTTAGCTGCAGTAGCATCTCTCTCCAGTGTGCTTCGTGTCATTATCTCGCTTTATTTCTTGCTTGAATGCCCGGGCATTGTTCATATGCATCTGCTCTTGACGGCATGTGTAACTTAATCTTAAATGGATTGTCTGATGTGCAAATTACTCATAAGCAGCTATTAGAAGTGTTAAATGATGTAATTGATTCATTTCTATGGTAATGCTATACTACATGAATGATTAAACATTTAGAAGACCAATACTACTACTAATAATAATTGGAGTAATAAAAAAAATAAAATGTTAATATAATTAATAAAATAATATATTATATAATGAAAACAAACCAAAAAAGCAATGAACCAACAGAAGCATAAAAATATACATTAAAAGAAAAACCCTTAACGTAATTTTTACTGTTATGTCCTGTAGTTTACTCTGTTGTGGTACATCGGATCATGTTTAGAGTTGTTTTATTGGACAGTTCAGGACTTTAATCCCAGTCACATTTTGAAAAAGACCATGAAGTTCCAACTACATCCTAAAAATACTGAAGGACAGGGTTCGAATAATGTGCATTTAACAAGTTCATACTACTTCCTAGCCACATCTATCACACTGTCACTGATTTCCTATCATGCACATGATCAGGTCCAGTCATGAGGTCCAGAAGAGATAAACTGAGTTACTACTACAGTATGTAAATTGTCTGAACCTGAGATAAACATGCTGATAACCTGCTATAGGTGCACCATAAATGTGGTAAGCACCAGAAGAATGTAATATGAACTTATTGCAGTCTTCTACAAGGTGGTATGGAGCTACCATGGTCATAGCACAAGCCTGAAGACGTTGTTCCAAGAATTCCTTTGACGTATCAGTAACGCAGTGACATCCTAATGAACTCGGTCAGAACGCCATCCAATCTTTTCCGTCTGTGCCGTGATTGTCATGGAAGCGTCATAGTAAAAGTGTTAGTTAGGCTGTTAACTGGTCAACGTCATCGTTACTACGTTTTTACTAAGTTCTTCCTGTGTTTTAATGTTCTACTGCATTCCTGGTACAAGTTGTACAAGTTCCTACTGCGTTCACACTTTTTAAAAAAATACTTTTTGTGGATTTAGTGGGAACTTGGCTCAGTTTTTACCAATACCAGAATATGGGAATGACATCACAAAAATGTAGAACTCTCAAAATGAGCATATTATTATTATTATTATTATTATTATTATTTGGTCATAGAAACAACCGAAAACAACAATTAAAACATGTGTATCTGTGCTATTTCTTTGCCTATGTGATCCATTTTCTATTTTGCCATATTGCCAATTTAGTGCTGAAAAAATGATATGTTTATTAAGAAAACTGTCTAAAATGCCTTGAGCTTTAATGCCATTTCTAATATACAGAACATTTTAAAGTTTTTTTCTTAGACAAACGTAATTTCATACATCATTTAAATAAAGTGTAAACCTAATCAAATGTATGTAGGCGTAGTTATGGCATAGTGGAGCTTGAATTAACTCTCATTTCAGCACTTCTTTACTATTACCTGCTGTAATATTTCTGCTCACACGTCCTTAAAGGCGAATCAGCTAGTGGGCAGAGCTGTGGAATATTTTTTACTGAGTGAAAAAATCAATAAGAAATGTGAAAAGGAGTGACTCTACTTGGATCGAGTTTTAGGTCAACAGTTCAGAAGATAGTTGCGATCTGGCGAGCTGCACCACTACTACCTGCAATGTTGATTTAACAGCTTTAAATAAAACAGAATCCTGCTGTGCTCTGGGACATGTGTCCCTAAAACTATAGTGCCATTGCGCTCTGGCTGCTTTGCACAAATTACACTTTAATAAAGCCTAAGGCTTTTAAATCTGCATTAATTGTAGGTTTAGCATACTTAGATGGTTCCATGTTGCACAGCGTTACTCACACCTCCCTAATGACACTAAGGGTGTCACTGCCGTATCTGTTTAGTGCTCCGAATATCTGCATCTGTATTTGGATTTAAATTTGGATTTAAGTGGTCCTGGGTTAAAGAAGTAATGCAGTTATTTATTTATTTATTTATTTATTTTATCAAATACGTCCTATCATCTGACCCATGAAACACAGGAAGAGACTCTTGCAGGTATTATTCTTGCTTGTGCCTGTCTGTAATACTGTATAATAAATTTGGTTGACTTCCAAAATACCTTCAAGTCAAACCTGGACTTTTGATAACGGTACAGAATAACAGAACACAGTCCTGAAAGTAAAAACTCCTTTTATTTCTCTATATGATCCCCTGATACACTAATGCACTTATCCCAGTGTTTCATCCGTGCTTGGACACCATCAAGGTAGAAAGTTTTCTCAGTACACCGTCATGACCGGACAGTCTGTCTGATTTACCGGCCTCCCAGGAACTCCATTAATGAGCCGTGTGGAAATGTCTTGGCCGAGTTCCTGTAATGTGCGAGCGGTGTTGGTGAATGATTGTATTTACAGCAGTTCACACACACAGATGCGTCTCTTCCGCAAGTTGGTGACAGGTTATCCATAGATTTTACTTGTATGCATGCACAAACAATCAGTTAGAGAGATTGAATGAGCAGTGGCATTTTTTTGATCTGCGTTAAATGTATTTTAATATTGTTATGATGTAGCTTAGCTGGGTAGCTGCCCAAAGTTAACTAATGTTAGTCAAGGCACATTGACACGAAAACTAAATGGGCAAATGAAAATTTTCTGACTTTTTCCTCACTTCCTGTCCACCCAAAAGTCATCATTATCAGCAAAGCCCAACTAACGAAGTTTGCTGTACCCAAGACTTCAGTTTTAATCACAGTGGCTACATACTGTACATTCACCTGATTACGCCATGGAAATGGGTTCCATTTTGGCTCCTAAAAATCTTATTTCGCTTCTAAATATGTTGTATTTAGGATCGAAAGGCTCCTAAGGGTTTATGTTTGTCTGGAGTCTTGATACTGTATATACAGTAATTGGACCTTACAGTAAGGACCACATCATATGGCATACACAAGACACCATGCTTGGGCAGAATGACATTTCAGCTGCTCATTAGCCTGCACCTTTAAAGCTTTGCTCTAAAAGCTAATTAAGGAATTCATCCCATTCATTTTCACAGGCACACGGATATATAAAGGTCCAGCCGATTTATTTTAAGAGCCTACCTTATCAACACAAGTCCCTTCAGTCAGTTTGAGGAATTGATATTTGCTACATGAGAGTGAAATACCCTATATATATATATATATATATATATAATATATATCTTATTACATACCCAAGTAAAACATGCAGGAGATTTTGTGAAGGTATAATATTTAATCTCACTGTTATTACCCTCATTAGAACATACTGTACGTACTGCTTTTTGGAAATATTTTCAAATCTGTCAATTGGCAGCGTTTAAAAGCTTCCCTTTTATAAACACATGCATAAGTGAGTTTGAATAAATTATACAGTAGATAAAGTCCTATGCATTACACTGTTCATGGGTGTAGAGCTGAAGATTCATCCTTGCTCTGGTTGTAGGCTGAGGATGATTTAAGCGAGATGACAAGAGTTCACCCTAAAATAGACTCATTCTTATCCACAGTTAATGGGATTCTACACGCTTGCTGAACTGCTAGTCGTCTGAACCGCAGCTTCATCTCCGTATGTTTTCCAGTTCGAACCAGGTTTATTAAACACTCCTTCAAGAACAATGATTTCGAGCTGTTTGTTCAGTCCTTCAGCCTGATGCGATTCTGTTGGCAGATTTTTCTTTCATCCTCCAGATCTGCCTGATTCATCTTAATGCACTACTTCTGCTTGGATGATCTGCACTTGTGACTCAATATCTGTTGCTGTGGAAGGTCCCAGATGGATTTTCACTTCCCCAAAGCACCTTTGCTTCAGTACACCTGCTTACTGTAGACTTGAAAAAAAATGAGAAATGCTGGTGTAATCATAAACACTGCTCTCGTTTAACTCAGGATTGTTATTCTCGATATGCTCATGCTGAACATTCTTTCAACACTTTTAGTAGTAATTGGCTTTAATGTACACAGGTGTAAAAAAGGGTAAGCCTGGTTCCTCTCAAGCTTTTCTCCATTGATCTGATAACCTTATGTCATCTTCAAAACACTTTGTCTCCTAAGTAACTGCTTCTAAGTCGTTCTGTTGGGTTACAGTAGCTATTAATTAGAACGCTTAAAGAAATACACCTCGATGATAATTATCAATGGAAATACTAATATAATGTCGGTTAACGGCTGTTTGCAAAAGGTCAATAACTAATATACACATCAACCTCTTTTTTTTTTAAGTTAATAAGATGAAACCTGAGTAAAAACCTGAAGACTTTCCCCATGCTAGAAAACATACTGACCGGTACAGGAACTAACACTGGTGACTCCTTCCATAAATGCTAAATAAACATCTTCATACAGAATGTCTTAACATACCAGCGAACATATTGTAAACATGGTTTCCTTTGTTTAAAAAAAACAAACAAAGGGCCTCCGAGTGGCGCAGTGGTAAAGCGCTCGCCCTATCATCAGGAGATCGCCGGTTCGAACCGCGGGTGATGCTGTAACCTCTCACAGCCGGAGGTCTAGAGACAGCTGATTGGCCGAGCTCTCTCACAAGGGAGGGATGAGAGGTACCTGCGCTCCCACATTAATCGCGGCTCTACAGCCAATCAGGGGCGTCTGTGAGCTCGCGCACGCGGAAGGAGCAGCTAGCGCTTTCCTCCGAGTGTGTTACTCCGCCCCTAACAGTGCGTGAACAAGCAGTTCGAAAAGATGCGGTCGGCTGACGTCACGCGGTTCGGAGGAAAAACGTGATGGTCTTCGGCCCTCCCGGCTGAGTGGCGGTAATAGCCTTAATGTGGGAGCCCCCTAGTGACGGGGAGGAATTGGCCACGACTAAATTAGGAAGAAAAATCGGGAAAAAACTCCCAAAAAAACAAACAAACAAACAAACAAAAAAAAAACATTTACTCTATTTACTATTGCCTTTAGATTTTATGGATCATCATACAAGTACAACTGATTGAAAACGGAGAGAGGATGAGAGCATTTTGCTTGCGGAGGAGGGAATAAATGTAAAAAAAAAATTAAAGTAAAATTCTGCCCTACTCTTACCTCTAAAAACAAAAAGGGGACGGAAGCAATTTGTGAAAGCATCACTGCCACCTGTCCGTTTGCCGCACGAACCCCTGAGGAGTGTGAAACACGGCGATACGCCGAAGTGCTGCTTATAGCAGAGAATCTAAAATAAACACATTCAAATTATTTAAGATAAGTATATAAAATGTATATAATTATTTTAATATGTGTACCATGGATGATTCCCACAACTACATGAATGCAGCTTGTTTTTCACATATTTCACGCTGCAGGGCGGCACGTACTGTATGAATCTGCGGTGCTGTAAGAGTGGAGTTTAATTTATTATTCCCAAAACTGTCGCCGTGTCACTGTTTCAAAGCCGCATCTTCGGTTTTACAAAATACTTACAGTATCAGTCACCTGCGGAGACATGTTCATTATTAGACCAGTTAAACCCAGTTTATAAAAAATAAATAAATAAATAAATAAAATCTATTCCATTTTTGTCAGAATGTGTCTTTTATGAGCTCCGTGTCACTCAGTGTTACTAAAACGCCATTTTCCCGCTACTCCTAGCCATTCTCCTACATTTTGGTGGCGATGTGAGTGATTTCCTATTCTAAGATTTTTCGTATTCCTACTCTTGAAAATAGGACCAAAATAGCGTCATTCTGAGAATTTTTGCCCACAATTTCCTACTCTGAGACGCTTAGTCAATACGGGCCCTGGTCTGTTTACTGTGGTGAGATGTACAGTATATTTCTATTCCTATGAAGCTATGATTTAAATACCAGCTGGAACAACTGTCTGAGCTTCTGTTGTGAAAAACAAAAACAAACAAACAATTTCTGACCAACCAGATTTGAGAATGCTCTGAAATAAAGTATTCTTACACATTGTGCTTCAGCTGAAGATTCAGACAAATTGCAGTGTCCTCATTCCAAACAGGGCAATTCGCACTTAAGTGGTAGATAAACATCTGTATTTACTCGCTCGCCGTGACATTTATAAGCGGAACAATGCAGTGGTAGCTGATAGATGCGACGTGAGTGGAATAATTTCCACTCGCTTGCTGTTCTTCTTTTTAATAAATGGAGGTTCTTGTTTTTGTTTTTTTTTCGCCTCCATATAATAAATGCAGGCCTGCTATTTGCTTAAATTGTGAATTTAACTCGGCAATGTTGTAGGGTGAACCCTGCGGCAGTGTAGCACACGTTTAGGTTAAACTTATTCTCTGCAGAGCTTAAGTGAATAATATGTACGGAGAGTTCAAGCTTTGTTTTCCTGGAGGAAAATGCAACAGCACAGCGAACTCATTCGTATTCAGACGCTGTAGACGCACAGGATACACGTGGCCGGTTTAGCAACACGAGTGAGGACGTGCTATATTTTTTAAATTTATTATTATATCCTAAACTTCAATAAAAAATGCACTCTAAGAAGCGATGCCGGCAACTACGACTGGTGAATAGGGATAATTTAATGAAACATTACGAGAGCACTTTACACTACTTAAAACATTGCTTTTCTGCTTCTTTCTTCTTCTTGCTGGGTTTAGCTCTGTTTGGTGAAGCTCGAGAGAAGTAGGGGCATCGTATTTGGAAAAAAAAAAAAACAAGACCTCCATAGTGAGTTGAGATTCCTAATAAGAATGCCAGAGGATGGAAGAAGGTCTTGAGTGGGAGAAGGGGACAAGCCGAGGGATTTAAAGTGTGAATTAGAGATTTTACGCTACAAGGATGCAACATTCAGTGCAATGACCTGGTTAACATCATTGCTTTAAATTTTCTCCGTTAATAAATGTGTGTTGAGCAGGCCAGCAGGTTGGCGTCAAGATACGGAGAACCTGACTTGTTATGGACTCGTCAGACATGGCAAAGTCGGCTAGAAACAGATCCTGGCTCTGCCGTCTATTAGAAGAGACGTCTCCCAGCAAGGCTGTCAGCAGAGCAAAGCTCAAAATCAGATTAATTAGCAGAAGGCACGTGACTTGTGGCTGGTACGCAGGGACGGTAGAAGCCTCCTGAACCGCTCTGCAAATCTTTCATACATTTTGAGTCTTATCAGAATAAATCGGTGAAGAGGTCGGCCCTCATCTTTACAAATACATCGAGTCGTTATTTACCTCTGGGTATTAGGATGGTTAAGTGTGGGCAGACGTGTCTCTGAAAGGCTGGAGTGATTTACAGGTGCCTGTGGGTGGATCGTTAGGAGGCAGGAGATTTGTATTGTTTAATCAAACTGCTTACATAAGCACTGATGCTTATTAGCTGTGACTCTTCACACGCAAATGCTTTCAAAGTAGTCACTGGTTGGTTTTTATTTATTTATTTATTTATTTATTTATTTATTATTTGGTTGTTTTGCTCGGGTCTCTTTGTAACGTCGTGCTCTCTAGGGAAATAGACACAGATGCAGGCGGGCTCAGAAAGAACAGTGTTTATTAATACCAG
>JAQMYL010067034.1:0-10874 GCA_030014365.1 Clarias pachynema
CCACAAACAGGAAGTTAATATCACCAACCATTCCCATTTTATTAAGGTGTATCCATATAAATGGCCCACCCTGTACTGTATGTGAGCCCCCTTAAAATGGGTATATATATATATACACAGTAATAGGAAAAGACACAATAACAAAATAGGGACAAAAACAGTGATGAAACACAAACACACAACACTGGGATTTGGGAAGTATGTAGCAAGATAATGCACTTGGGTTTATTTAAATGCAGGCATTGCTATAAATTTCAGGAAGATGATGGATTAACAATTTAAAAAGTACCTATATATACAGTAGTAGCATGATGCATTATTATCAGTAGAAACCCATGGTATAGTAGTTGCTTAATTCTGACAGTCAAAAATGATTTGAAATTTGTTTCCCTTAACTGTTCGGGAAACTTAACCTCTAAAGACTAAGACCTACAAGTTGGAATTAAAGTTTAGTTATTCTCTCATTTTCTTTCCTTTTTTTTTTCCTTTAAATGAGCATTATTCTGTAGCCCAGCTGAATAGTCGATCCATGTGATTCTATGGATTTTGCAAATTAATTGATCTTTTGTAGGTTGATTTAAGGTAAAGTTTCAATTCAGAATTGATTGTCAGTCTACCTACAGTATGATTCATAGCTCTACCAAAGAAAAATCCTAAAATGTACATAAATGGTGTCAAACGGTATCAGTTTGTGCACCTTGTTCTTAAAAGGTGATATTTTAGGCAATTTGAGTCACCCTGTAAGTAAGATAACTCTCGGAAAGGTTTGGCGCGGCAAAGTTTCAGCCTGAGATCTGCAACCTGTAAACCTGTAAAGATCGTCTCCAACCTGATGCGAGTCCCTTTAAAGTATGAAATGGCACAAGGTGAACGGGCTCACACCACGCACATTCACAGCTACACACACCCGCAGGACTCCCGTCACCTCCACACTTCATTCCACACGCCCCTCACATGGTATTTCTAGCTCATCCACTCGTCCAGCAGGTTCCCAGGTGGCCCCAGGTCTGTTTCCCTGGCAACCAGGCGAGCGGCAGAGAGGAAAGGAGCACAGATCAGCTCGCTCTGTTTATTTGTTTAGGTCTTTCACACCATGTTGGAGATTAAATCAGGTAATTCTGTGTCTTCTGAGATCCGAGGTCTGTTTATATTGTTGGAGATGCTCACCTTGCATGGAATTTCGTTGGATGTGCAAAGGGGTTACTCCAAAGCAAATGTAAACAGAGATTTTAATAAACCTTTTATACCTGGGTGCTTGTTAAACTCTCTAAAACCATGAGTGAAGAAACAGAGGTTTGTTTAGAGGATCAAAATTTGCAGGGGTCACCTTAAGGAACCAAAAGGAATATTTTGGCGGCTTTTTTTTTTTCCAGTCATGCATTTTTTCGTTTTTCTCTTTTTCTTTTAGATACAAACAGAGGATAATTAATGTAACATGTCTTTTGCCTTAGAGGTTTAAAGGAGCGGTTTGCAATTTTTGAGTCCTCCCAATTTGAGTCATTGGTCTCCCAAGTGAGATTCAATAATAAACAACAGCAACAAAAAAAAAAGCCACCTCCTTTGGGTTTCCTCTTAAGGAGAATCAAGCAGCACGGATCAGCTAGGTGAGAGGATGCATAAAATGAAAATTAAAAAAAAAAAAAAATCCATTTCATTGCATTTCAGCATTGTAGTCGCAGGGCTCCATGGTATGTTTAAAGTGATCTGATTTATGCAGTTCTGGAAACGTTTTAAAGAAGCACAAACACCACAGTAGTACAAACATCACAGCTCCTCCAGGGTCTGCGCAGTTTTACCCAACGTTCACTTAGTGTTCACCCACCCACTGTGCTGAGTAAACGTTTAAGACAAGAAACAGCATTACGATTCATTACGGTTTAGTACGGATGAAAGTCTAGCTGAAAGTGTAAGAAACCTACTTTCCTTCATGAGATTCAACTGAGCAGCTGAGATGGCAACATACAGTATGTATATATACAGTAGATATATAATATTACACAAACACAGCAGTGGCCAAAAGTATTCAGACAACATATGTCCTGCATTATAGTTTTTCCTCTGAACAAACCTAGTTCTAGACTATCTGTCTGAACACTGCCTATGTGACGATTATAATCGGCTTCTGAAGCCATGGCCTGGGTGATCTGTAAACCTTTTAACCCTATAGAAAACTGTTGGACAATGTTCAAGAAGGCAGTAGCAGTCAAAAAAACCGTCCTTTGTTTTGAAAGCATTCATTCAGACGTGGAAAATGCATTTATGCCCAGCCGGATCCATCAGGTTTTAAAGAATAAAGAACTTCATAGTGTATATATATATAGATTGTTGTATAGAATGTATTTCACTGCACAAAATACTAACCTGTTATGATCTTGATGAGCATTATTGAAGAAAAATTGTGAATGTCATTAAAACAAAAATTTCACTTATGAAATTTTTGTCTAAATACTTTCGGCTATGACAGTGTGACTGTCTGTTTGAACAGAATGTACTAATACTTCTTACAGTATATGGCTCTGAGACTTTCCTTTTTGTATTTTTCCAGGGTATTATGAGGTTGTCTGTTCTCTCACTTTCTTCTTTAATCAGTTAGATGGGAATATAAAATCTAATATTCATCAGGAGCTCAACAATGACTCTAGTAGAGTTGAGCGATGCGTTATATGATGAGTTTTCATCGATGCCGTAAAACGAACGAAATGATGCAAACTGTTACTCACTCCCCTGAAAGGATATAGGCAGCTGCATTTCTAAAACATTTGTCCATTTTGTTATTTTATTTTGTGACTAGACTGCTTTTAGCTTCTCAACCAAAGGCAATTCTTAGGGGAAAAGAAAGAATAATGAAGTAAAGAATACAACTAGTTCACATTTATACCATTTATACCAGTTGGCCAAGCTAATACTACAGTACAGCATCGAAACAAGCAATGGAATGCCAGATAATCACTCACATACTTTCTCTTTATTTTTCGAGTTTGTTTAAAGGATATCTAAGGAATTTAGATTAAACTAACCCGCATGGTGTAATTTTAAAAAGAATTGCTCTAAGTGCAATTATTCTCACCGACTTCTGCTTTCACCTGTCCTTAATCATTTTAAGTCCTACACGCTGCTTCCCATGCATGAGTGTGCACATGTAGTTATCACATGTGATTATGAGCCAGCCATGCATGTAATCGGTTGACTTCGTAGGTGGCTTATAACAACACAGCTTGAAAGCATAAAAAAAGAAAAATTGTAATGAATGAATCAAGAATCAAAGCAGTGTGTCTCTGGGCAGCTGTTCAACCAATTAAAGGGGGATAATGTTACTAACAGTGTTCTCCTTCACTAAGTCTCAGGTGCAGTGGGCTCTTTAATTACATGTGTTCTGCAGACACCCTGCCCGCACTAACACCTGAGTTCCTGCTGGCAGCTAAGCTTTGGGGGGCAAATTCAATAAACTTACCTGAGAGAGAACACTCTCGACATCTAAGTATGAGGAACAGTGTTGACTCGTATTTTAAAAGCGTTGTGGAGTTATAATCAGAAATAGTATAATAATACAATTTTTTTGCATCTTTTTCGCATACAGTTAATTTATTTAATTTATTATTATCTGTTTTAATCTCTCTCTCTCACTCACTCACTCACTCACTCATCGTCTATACCACTTTATCCCGTGTACAGGGTCGCGGGGCCAGGAGCCTATCCCAGGAGACTTTGGGCACAAACACACTCATTCTCATATTAATGCATAATCTGCATGTCTTTGGACAGTGAAAGGAAACCGACCATGCATGGGCAGAACATGCAAACTCCATGCACACAGACCGAATGCGGGAATCGAACCCAGATCTTGTAGGTGCAAGGCGACAGTGCAAGCCACTAATTAGTGCAAGCCACCTATTAATTTATTAATAAAATACTATTTTATATATTTTTCCCTGGCAAGGATGTCTGTTCAATTGAACTCATGCTCGTCTACATAGGAAGGAAAGTCGATAAAAGACAAAATAGAAAGCCAAGTTCCATATTCCTTCAGATTGGAGAAGAAAAGGTCTTTCAAAAAAATAGAAATAATAAATAAATAAATAAATAAATAAATAAATAAAATCGTTCTCCAGTGATAGCATTTACACAGGTGGCTGAACAAAGCTGATTTCCTTCACGCTTTGCTTAAGAAGATGCCACCCTCTCTGGGATGTAACTTTTTTTATTTATTTATTTTTTTATCATTATTTATCCTTTTTGCAAGAAAGCCTTAAATGTTTTAACACAGAAAACAGCCACGCATTCAAGACCAGCTAAGTGGTTAGAGTCCACTTTTAGTACTAAAAAGTAGGACATCTGAATAATAATAATAATAATAATAATAATAATGGTGGTGGTAGCACTGTGGCTTAGTAGTTAGCACTGTCACCTTGCACCTCCAGGGTCCGGGTTCGAGTCCGTGTGTACGGAGTTAGCATGTTCTCCCCATGGTTGGTGGATTTCCTCTGCGTACTCCGGTTTGCAGATTAGGCTAATTACTGTTCCCAATAACCTGCTGTAGTAAGTGAATGTGTGTATGAATGTTGACCAGACGTCCTAATATGGTGAAAAAAAATTGGAATAAGAGACGCAGCTGTCTGTGGGAACTGTACACACGGCTACAGTGCCCCCAGCATATGATATTCTTGCATAAACTTTGGCGGCATGGTGGCTTAGTGGTTAGCGCTGTCACCTTGCTCCTCCAGGTCTTGGGTTCGATTCCGGCGTGCTTGATGGGTTTTTTCCAGGTTCCTCCCACAGTCCAAAAACATGCAGATTAGATAAATTGCCCGTAGTGTGTGAATGTGCATGTGAGTGTTGACTGGAGATCCAACCATGGTTGTACAAATGGGAATAAATACAATGGTCACCATTGGCCTGCATGTCCTCTCAGCTGTATAGATACAGTAGGTACTGTAATTAATCTTCCCCACAAACGTGATGAATTGATTGAACTGATTCTCAAGAGACCTAATGGGCTTGTGTGTCGAGATTGTTTTCACAATGTAACTTCCAACACTGGGAGGTGTGTTTTTTTTTTTTCTCGGCACATGCACTCTCATTTGTCTAGCTCACACAGAGTGCTTAATCTGACTCCACAAGTTTCAGATGCACTGGACCGAAACGAGAGAGTTGCACTGGGATATTGTCTTGGATGTACTTTGTGTATTTGGTGTAAATAGGCTTGGCCGGGGTGTAAATGCAACTCTTGCGCAGTACTTATTCCCATCATGGGATTTCAAGAAGATCAAGCTTGGTTCTGCTTAGATAAAAGTGTTAGGAAGGGGGAAAAAAAGTAATAAGTGCATCCCTACTGTGAAACAATCTCAATAACGAGCTATTGCTGTGGCATAAATGTGGGGGAAAAAATAATAATAAAAAAATAACCTTTCTGTGAGGGTGACAAGACCAGGAAAACAAATCTAAAAATATCTTCTTATTATCTTTATAGATTCTGCTACACAGGAATAAGTTTAAATGGAAATAAAAATGGACATCCAAGCGTGTACGTCATCCAGGTCTCATGTATGTAAAAGAAGGCAGATAGTGCTTTCCTAAATTTGTAATATTACATTTACAATTCTGTTATACTCATATACTTGCATTGTTATTAGGAGATGTTAGCTTTAAAAAAAAAAAAAAAAAAAAACGGCAACACAGCACACGTCAATCATGATAAGAAAAAAAATACATGTGCTTATACGGACGCCTTGCACTGTGTGTAGTAACGTGGTTTTGGGGTTTTTGGATATTTCAGGTAGAACAAAAGTTATCATCACTTTGTTGTCACGGCATGCGTCTGTAATGGGCGTGCGCTTAAACCTTTTGTCTCACTCCGTAGGCTCGCTAGATAGGCGAACTCAACCTTCTGCAGGTGTGCGAAGGGGCGGGGCTGCTAGAAAGGGCACGGCTGGTGAAATATCATCGTTAATGGATCTCAGGCTTTCTCCGCGCTAGAAAAACGAGGCGGGGGAGTTTACATCGAGGTCCGGAGGTCTAAAGAGCAGAGTCATGCCTTTTTTTTTTTTTTTTTTGCCGAGTCATGTTTGTATAGTTGGTTAAAATGAAATAAAATTCAGTTCACCATACTGCCTAGGTTGGTTGGAATTAAAGGATATGTCACTTTATACTGCACAATCCTGAGTTCTATATATGATTATTAAAAAACAAACAAATAAACATCAAAACAACAAATGGCTGTGAACTGTGACCCATGTTGACCCCTCTAGTCTTAGTCTCATTTCAAATTTTCTGACATTCTATTTCTCAATAAGCTTATTTATAAGTCCATAGAGAGACTTTTGTGGCAAATGTAACACGGATGAACTTTTAAATTCTTTTACATATCAAAGAAACACTGGATCGGCACGGTGGTGTAGTGGTTAGCACTGTCGCCTTGCACCTCCAGGGTCCGGGTTTGATTCCCGGCCAGACTTGATTCCCGTCTCTGTGTGCATGGAGTTTGTATGTTCTCCCCATGCTTGATGGGTTTCCTCCCAAAGACATGCAGGTTGTTCCCAAATTGCCTGTAGTGTGTGCCCTGCGATGGATTGGCACACTGTCCAGGATGTGCCCAGCCTTGTGCCCTAAGCCTTCTGGGATAGCCTCCAGCCCCCCCCCGACCTTAAATACATGTGGTATAGATAGTGAGTGAGTGAGAAACACTGGAGCGTTTTTTTTTTCTTCTCTAGAAAATATTGTGAGTTCATATCCAGAGTTGGATTCTTGAACTGCTCAGCTACACTGCTGGCCAAAAGTATTAAGACAACATATGTCATGTATTATGGTTCTCACAGTGCATAAAAAAACGGGTCACTAATTATCGGGCCTAATTAAAACTAAGATCTGGTTTAGTTAATGAACAGAACAAATATGTGGCAGAACTCTGAACTCTTACTTTTTGATGCTGGGGTGTCTACTTCTGCACAAAATTGCCTAAAACTAGAGAATTTTCATTTTAAATTTCAATACAAGCAATCAAGCAGGGATGAGCAAGTGATGAGCAAGTGATGCCAGGGTAGAGCAGACATCATTTTGGCTCTATGTCCATGGATCCAGCAGGTTTTGAAGAATAAAAGACATTATACTTAATATTGATCGTTGATCATTGAATTATAAGACAACAAATTATTATCATTATCTTGATTGTCATTATTTTAAAAGTTTGCGAACACCATTACAACATTTGACTCTTGTCTCACTACCTTTGGCCACCACCTGTATAAGCCTGACGAGAATATACAGGTGTAGTAGATACAGTACAGTGTTATTGTCTGCGATATGTTCTTGGTGCTTTTAATGTCAGCGCACCAGCTGAGCACCTGGTTTCCCTCCATGTTGTTGAGCTCTGGTGCTGTTAATTAATCTCCATCTGTTATGTTTAGAGAGCAGTTTGGGAATTGGATCTGCCTATTCGCTGATTAGTTTGCCCCTAAAACCATTTTCACCACACACGGTTTCGGCTTAGTTGTCGCTGATTAGCATTGAATGAGTTGTTGTCAGGAATGTCATCAGTCTCCATTTTCTGCCAAATTCAAACGTTTAGCTCGTACATCAAGCCCCAACTGATTAATTCATTGCCTAGAACTAATCACCCCAGGAACTGGTAAACAGAGTATCTCTCTCTCGCTCTCTCTCTCTCTCTCTTCATCTTTGAACAAGTCAGCTTGACATTTTCCCCCAGTCCTTTATAAATACGCAGTTTGCTCTTTGCACCTTTCACAAAGGTTGATCCTCCCTGACAGGTCCACTCTATAGCGGGACCTCATGTAGTATGCATTATGGGAGCTCAGGGAGCTACATGCCACCATCTCCATGCTAAAATAAGGGTGTAAAGAGCATTTTATAGTGAGTTTTATGTAACAGCAGTGGATACTATGAAGCAGGAAATAGGTCTGGATCTTAATCAGAGGAATGCGTGCCTTGGGCAATGTGGCGAAAAAATACGCCGATGCGTATCTCTGCGCTGAGTATATCATCTTTATGTTTTAACTGACAAGATGGAAATCTTAAAAGTAACAAAGAAAGGACTAAAAGTATTAAAAGAGTAGAAGAATCAAAGAAGAGAGTAAAGGGTTTATGAAATGATAAGGCTTCTCGCTATGGAAAGCTAGCTCTTTCAAAGATTCATTTGAACTTCATTTATTTGTTTCATTATTTTTTTGTTGATCAAATCTTTGCAGATGCTTCTCACTGGAGCAATACCCCTAGGGATGTGTCTTTTGTATGTAAAAAGCAAAGGAAAACTTTGCCTCCACTCGGTTTGTAAGATCTTTTATAAGATTTAAAAGCAACATACTAGTAAAATACATGAATTTTAAATAGAATAACTCCAAGACCGCAGTCAACACTGACTTAATTTAGCGTATGCCTGTGTTCCTGCTGTACAGCTTGTATCACCTCATCCAGTTTAACATCAGTTCACACATAGTGTTTAACTTTATTCCAAGGGAAAAACTGCGCCAATTAGCACATACAAACGTAACACATACAGCTTGGCACAGGTCTTATGCCGGATGCCCTTCCTGATGCAACACTCGAGCTAGGGACCGGTACTGTATGCAGTGCCTGGGGTTTGGATATTGGCTGGGAAATGAACCTGAAACTGAACCTGAACCTACTCCTGAGCCACCAACGCTCCAATACAAGCTCTGTAAGAGCATTTAAAAGATTATGGACAGTGGCATACATTCCAAACCATACCATACATTTGTTTCACTTTTATATGAACCATTCTGTGGGGCAGCGGCAGCTCAGAGGGTTAGGCTCTGGGGTCCTGATCAGGTCGGATCAAGCTCCAGTTCCACCAAGCTGCCATTGTTGGGCACCTGAGCAAGATCCTTAACCATGTCTGCTCCGGGGCGCTGTATCATGGCTCTTCCACCAAGTTCAGTTATGCATTTAAACCCAGCTTGTATACTGTATAAACCAATTTCAGGAACACTCTTTTACATCTTGTTGCCACCAGTTAATATTATTTATTATATGGGTCAGGGGTACCTCAGTGGTTAAGGCAATGGACTACGGTTCGGAAGGTCCCAGGTTCAAACCATACGACCACCAAGTTGCCACTGTTGGACCCTTGAGCAAGACCATTAACCCTCAACTGCTCAGATGTATAATGAGATTTTTAAAAAAAAAAGGGAAGGGAGGCTTTACATGTGGGTGTAGGGGAGGCTGCGCGGTGGTGTAGTAGTTAGCACTGTGACCTCGCACCAGCAGGGTCCAGGGTTCGATTCCCCCTTATTTCTGTGTACATGGAGTGTGCATGTACTCCCCCAGCTTGATTTGTTTCTTCTGGGTACTCCGGTTTCCCCCCACAGTTCAACTCCTAACTTGCACATAGTGTCTGTCTCTGTGTGTGTGCCTTGCAATGGATTGGCACACTGTCCTGGGTGTACCCCGCCTCGTGCCATAAGTCTTCTGGGATAGGCTCCCAAGTGTTATATAAGATGAATGTAGGTATAGGGAGTAAAATTACCAAGCTGTTCCATATTGTATGTATTCAGACAATATTATTTTATGCGACTACCTGGACTTTGACATAAGTATGGTTAGAAGTCATATAGATTTAGCCTCAACACATGTAGCTATGTTGTTTTACTTTGGAATCATTATACCTTTTACCAGAGTAAGCCAAGCTTCTGAAAGAAGAAGCCTTTATTTGTCTTATACACATTACAGTACACTGAATTTTATCCAAGGTTGATAAGAATTTGGTGACAGAGCACAGGGTCAGCCATGATACAATGCCCCTGGACCAGAGTGCTCAAAGCCCCAACAGTTGCAGCATGGCAGTGCTGGGGCTTGATCCTCCCAACCTTCTGATTAGTAACACATAAGGACATTACTTCCACACAATGTCCTTTTGTTTCTTCAAAGGAATACAAATTGCACCCTTTGTAGTTATGTAGCCATGTGTTTGGAACAAATGTGTTATTTTAAGAAGAGGCAAAAAAAAAGGTTAAGAGTAATGAGCTATGTGATGAGTGAGGGGGTTGCGTTAATTTGGTTAAGCATGAACTATTTGTGCTCCCTACAAGATTATGAGCACTGTATTATGTACTCCTGCACTACATGCCTAATGACTGCAGAACATTTCAAATTCAGTAGTCAGGGATAAAAGAAAAAAAAAGCTGCAATGGTAACATTATGGAATTTGTGTCTTTGATTTATCTGTTGTAAATTGGCCACCTGTTTTTCCATGAGTGCTGTTAATTAGTTTCTGTTCGTATCCTTCACAAATAAACCACTGATTGTTTTTGCAAGGTGGACAGCTGAAGGTTGTTATTAATCTAACCTCTGTGTTTCTTTGACAGCTCTTCCTAGTTACACTTGTGGCAACCCTGGGCAACTGCAGAATGGCCTCCAGCAGGGCTCCACTTTCAACATCGGGGATAAGATCCGCTACAGCTGCAGCCAGGGTTTTGTTCTGGAAGGCCACGCGGTGCTTTCTTGCCTGGCCACATCCTCAGGCACGGCTGCATGGGACTTCCCCCTGCCCTACTGCCGAGGTGAGTGCGAGCTACATCAGAGGAGTTTGGGACATGTCTTTATCAGTCAGGCACCCTGATGTTTATCAGCAAAGGGGCTGCGTGCGGCCATTTGTCCTGGTTGAGAGGGAGCAGAAGCACCTGCTGTGTTGACACTTGCCTGGGCAGAGTGGTGTGGGTGAATGCTTTGTCAGTACTGTCAAACAGGACAGACATTTTGGGTATCTTTCACACACTTTATTGGTGCCTGAATAGATTTAAATGAATTAGCCTATCAATGTCTGGATGCCCCGGCCAGGCTCGATTCCCATCTCTGCGTGCATGGAGTTTGCATGTTCTCCCCGTGCTTGGTGGGTTTCCTCCGGG